>BMAO01038015.1:0-108078 GCA_019973975.1 Trichonephila clavata | reverse complement strand
AAAATGGAAATAATTATCTATAACGCCCCCTAAGCCCTGCAACGCCACTTGGGGGTCGATTTTCAGCAAACTCATTTTGTAGCGGATCTCTACTCTCTGAAAGGAATCCGCTTACCCAATTTCAAGATTGTACATCAAGTAGTTTAAACATGGAAACAATTATTATTAAAGCCCTTAACCCCCCGTAACGCCCCTTGCGTTTCGAATTTCGGAAAAACCTTTCTTAGCTGATGTCTACTCTATCAAAGGAACATGTCTACCAAATTTCAAGTCTGTAGGTTGAATAGTTCCAGAGATTTCGTGATTAGTCAGTCAGTCGCTTTTCTCCTTTATATATATAGATTATACGCATACAATGTGATACATAACACGCCTAATCCATCACCAGCGATTTCGCCAAGTTCTCTATGACAGGGAAATGCAAAACCTTTAACAAAGCTGCTTCTATAGATAATACGCTCTGGCATCGCTAAGAAACTAATTTCATTTAAGTTAAAATAAAAGAGTAGAGGCTTTATAAAATGAAGCTCAAAAAAAGTGTAACTTAAAAAATATACACAAATTCATAAATATACGAGAAATGAAACAAACAAACAAACAAACAAGTATACTTAATAGGATGAATCGCAGTTATATGAAAAAAAAAATTATTATTATTCGGAGCCTACCATGCGGAAATGTTCTATGGTATGGAGATTAGGCCAAAAATTATTTAAACAATAATTTCAAAATTTAATATTGCCACAAAGGTACTGAATTTTCAAAATAATGGATGGATTTAATTTTAGTTAGAGATGAATTTAGATTTAAAATAAAATTTATTTTATAATATAAATTACAAAAGGCGGTGGTTATTGATAAGTGAGTATACTGAATAATGAAGAGAACGATGTATACTGTAATATATTTTACTATAATGTTCAATTTAATTGAGACAAACATCTTTTTCTTGTTGAAGTTGGTATTGGATTAGCAGTTATGAATCGAGCCGCCTCAAACCAATTATATTTATCTCGAAGTTGTGTGAAGGATCGACATTTACTAAAATTTACTTGTTTGATTGGTTTTAAGTATAAGTAACTCAGTTGTGAGCCTTTCAGCGGGCCACTTGTTTGTTATAATTTTGCATTCCATGTGACACGTGTTACTTTAGTTTGTTCAAAGACGGATTATTTTGTTCGTTCTTAATAAACACACTTGTATGGCTGTGAGAGATACACCTACTACTGATGGTGTGGACAAATCAAGTGTTTGAAGAATTTTAGCAACATTTCAGGATTCCACATCATCGTCTCCAAACAGAAAAGTGAAAACGTGGATACAAACGGAAAATTATTCCAAGAACTAATAAATATCATTAGCGCTCTTGGAGTAATTTTCTATTTCTTATTAAATAAACCGAAGAAAGTCAATCACAGACCTTCGAAGGGATTTATTGGGTTATTATTTTGAAATGAATAATCTCAACCGTACGGAAAAGGCGTATGGAAGTTGGTCGTAAGGTAACAAGACCGAGGAAAATACAATTTCTAACTCAAAAAATGATGAAAAAAAAAACGTTTAGCATGAGCCAAAAAATACCGATCATGGCCTGTTAATAATTGGAGGAAGGTGATTTTTAGTCAGGAAATATTAATTGGTCCGATACAAATCAAGTATAGTTAGAAGAATTGATGTGGTGAAACTGCTACTAGATCGTATCCAAGGACTGTAAAACACCCTTCTAAACAAATGTTTTGGAATTTTTTCACAAAAAAAAGGCACTGGAAGCTTAGTTCCTCTAAAAGGTATGATGAATTCTGTCAAATACATGGAAATGTGTACACAGTAGATTGTTTTATTCATGGACACCTTTTACGGAACATTTTAGCATAACTTGGGGCCCCTTGTAACTTCGAAATTATTCCAGACTTTTAGGCGGGAGAGTAAAATTAAAGTTCTTGATTGGGGGGGGGGGACCTGGTAATTCACCAGATCTAAATTCTATTGAGAACTTGTAGGTTATTCTCAAGAATCGTTTAGCTAAGATGAGTTGCACGACAACAAAGCAAATGATAAAAAGTGTTGTACAAGCGTTGTTTTACAATTCTGAAATTAAGAAGATATGCACTACACTAGAGAAATAAGTGCCAAGACTTGTTCAAAGGCAATTCCTGCTAAAGGAGGACATACTTCGCGCTAATATAGAGCTATTTCAGTTTACTTAAGGTTTATAATGATTAAAAGCTAAGTCTTGAAAAAATCGTTTTTTCCCCCATTTGTCCCAATTAATTCAAATATCTCAGTATAACCCTCCCTCTCTCCCCCAGCACCCTCGAATTAGTCCAATCCAAGCCTTTTTCCGTATTCTGCCTTATCGTGCTCCTTCATTTGGAAAGTTGGTTCTTTTTTTTTCCTTTAAAAAAATTTAATACTAAAGAAGATGTTTAATGTACCTAATGTCTTTTTTCCTCGTAATTTTTTAGTAAATGTTCTCTCATCTCTCTAAATTTTAAAAGAAAGTATTAAAACGCCTGTTTATCTTTGACAAAAATTGCTTTGACTTTTTACCGTAAGCTAAAATTACCTTAATTTTATAACCAGTAAATAAAGTGAAAAATTAATTAAAATTTTTTTTTCTCTCTTTATCTATATACCAGAGAATATTTTTTCCGCAAGCTAGGTTTTGGAAATTCTGAAAAAAAAAAATGTTTTCGATTCACTCTAGTATTTACTGAATACACTGGTGTAAGAAATTAAGAGAAATTTCAGACTTGATCTCTATCGGATCTCTACTGGATCGATGTTAATGAAATTTGATGTGTACATACATTGGTACAATACAAAACAAGTAACCATTCAACGATTGCAATACACACGTATGATCAGGCGTAACACTCGTAGGAGTTGGAAGGTATGAAACAGCGGTTGCCGAATAAACAAAAGAAATGGGTTAATAGGGGGTATGGCCCCTCTTACGCCTCTTAGGCCTCAAAGCGTAAAATCATATTTGAAATAAGGCAGTTTATCAGTACTTGTGGCAATTGGTCACACTCGTTCAGCAACGCAGTTTTCATTTCCTGGATGGTTCTCGGAAGGGGGTTCGAGTTGCCCACCCCAGAGCGTCCCAGACATGCACTACAGAGTTGATGTCTGGAGACCTGGCTGGCCAATCCATACGGCGAATATCCTCACTTTCATTCGTAGACCAGAAGAGATCAATGTGGTTTCACATTATCGTCCATTAAAATGAACTCGGGACTACGTGCACCCCTGGAAAGGAAAAGACATCATCCCTTACCTCACACCAGTCACAGAGCATCTTGCGGCTCGACAGAATATCAATCAATATTAATACTTTAACAAGTTACTGAGAATTTGTATTTCTGTTGGTCGGATACTTATATTATTATTTATATTTTATTCTTAATTTTAATTTATATAATCTATTATATATGGCATATATTTATTTTACATATTTATTGTAATAAAATATATCAATTCTATATTATAATTATATTTAATACATCTACACATCGACGAGCAAAACATTATAAACACCTCCATATTTTTCAATTAACTCGTCTGGATGACGTAGAGGGCACGTTATTAAAAGGGAATGGTATTTTAGATTTCCGATTACTTGTAACAACTTTTTAAAAAAAATTGGAGATATGGGGTTTTTTTTTGCTGTTTTTAGATTTATTTAGAACATTTTAAGAAAAATATGCTAAAATTAAGAATAGAAAAAGAAGTTATTAGTACTAGAATTAGAAAAAATGGGTAAATATATTGACAAAAAATAACATAAACGCGGCCCATTCTGTACCAAAAGTTTATGAACAGATTTTCAATTTTTCAATTCTGATGTGTTGCTATGTTATCCATTTTTGAAATGACCTTTGGGATAAGATATATTTTAATTTTTACAAAAACTAGAACACTTTATCTTTGTTATTACATAAAATTGCCCAAAAATAGTGGTTATATTCACATAAGGGGCTGTACATTTTGTAATGAAACAGGGATTTATAAATCTGAAGGTTAAAACACTTCTACTATTATACAGAACATACAGAAAAAATTTCAGTTATTTACTTTCAATTTTTTTTTGGCAATCGCTGGCCCTGTTTGAGTATTTAAAAAAAAAACACATTTCGAATAAAACGCGTTTTAAAGTATGGCATATAATATATCTTACAAGTGTTTTAGTAAAAACTAAAACACTTGTAGTTTTTATTCTAGTAAACGGAAAATAATAAACTTGGTATTTTTATAAAGCTTATAAGAAGACATATAAAATTAAATCATAAAACAAATTTGTCAATTTTTGGCAAAATTCACCGTTTTAGGGTAGTCGGATACCTTAATAGTTTTCTTTTTATGGAGAGTCAAAGTCCGATGGACATCTTTTGCTCTAACCCCGACTCACACAAACAATGCTAATTTTAACTAAACCAGTAATTTTTTTTGTCCGACTTGTGATTGTAGTTAATAGTACGGCTAAAATAAAATGACGTTTGTAAAAAATCATCCTAAAGTTGTGAAATTTGTGTTATGATGTGATGGTCAATTTTCCACATTCACAAAAATGTGGTCGTCCTCAGTTAACCAAGGACTAGGGAATATTTTTTTTATTTTTCTCATAACACATATGAACCCACCTTTCACCTCATGCCTACTTATCGTTAAGTTTTGGAACATAATGTATCCAGCAAAATAGTGGGTAATATGTATATTGATATTCACTGGAAAACCCATATAGAATCTTTATTTTTAAAATGCAGAAAACTAGATAAAATTCTGCCACTGTGACCTCGATAAATTTTCAATGGCACAACCACTTTGAACCTGAACTCTATATTTATTTAAGTTTAGACGATTCGTATCTTCTCTCAGACGGTTGACATTGAACTTGATGCTCGATAAAGCGTAATTATGGCATCGCTAAAAGACGGTCAGATTGTATACCACTTATACCTTAATTAAGCACTTGAAGGCTTGTGAAAAAATATTCAATAAATTTCTTACTTAGAAGCATAGATATTTGAATGCCACAATTCTTGATGGATTTATTTGCGTAGATTTCCAAATAAAAGATATCGTTCAGAATGTATGAGAAGCAAAGACTTCTGTCGGAACATTCTTATCGAAACGGTGTTTATTTTGAGAGTTTCTGATATGTTTAGTATCTTGATTTAAAAAACAGTCAGATCGTGGCTTTTTTGGACCAATTAATCTTTAGGTCGTTGACTTTTTCTAAGAATGTAGCAAGATAAAAAGTATGTCTAGCTGATTCAAACAGCAAAAATATACCGGTTGTCAGGGCTCAAAGTATCCAAAAGTTATGGCTTATTACTAAGGAACTACCCATCAGAATGTAACAAACTGTTCATCCCTGGATTGTAAACACCTCCGAGTGTTTTTGGTTCTAGTCCGATCGGCCTCACGTGCACACATTACTCTGTAATCACAGACGATAAATTTGTTAGACTGACTTCATCAGTTAAGATGTGGACGCCACAACAAAAGGTGCAGCGTACTTTAGTTAACGGAATTTCAATCAGTCACGAGTGTATAGCGAGGTGTTCGAACAAAATGGAATGTATATCCTCTGACATTAAAATCTATCCACCAATGGGAAAGAACTTTAAAGGAGACGGGAACTTTGGTATCTCCAACTGTCAAGTAGCCTTAAGTTTTCGTGATAGAAGACACTGCTGATCTCGTGTGCGTGATTCAATTTGTAGGAGTCCTGATAAGTATATTAGGCGAGCCAGTTACAACATTCTGTTCTGTTTGAACACGTCGCAGTTTAAAATTTCTGTTAAAATTCTGACTGTTTAAAATTTTGTTAACCAAAATACGCACTGCACCTTTTGCTGTGGCGTCCACATCTTAACTAATGAAGTCAGTGTAACAAGTTTATCGTCTGCAATTGCTGAATAATGCGCGCACGTGTGGCCGATCGGACTAAACCAGAGATATTCAACCTGCGACCCGCGGGCCGCATGCGGCCAATCGAGCCTTTTTAAGAGGCCTGGTCATGGCCTATTGTTCTGAAAAATTCACTTATTTAAAGAAAGGAAATGAGAGAGAGAGGGAGAGAGAGATTTTATACAATTAAATTATTCTTTAATTTTACATTATTTTTCAATACTGTTTTTAAAAACTTTTTAAATTTAATTCGATGCCGAATTGGAGTTAAAATATAAATATTGTAGAAAATTTATTCTAAAAATTTTTTAAGTGTTTGAGCCAAATTTGTTTCATTGTGCTGGAGCGAATATTATTTATTTAAATCAAATAAAGAATAAAAAACATAAAATGTTATTTCAAGAATATTTATGAAAACACACGGAAGTAATTTTAATGATAAATTTATTTTTAAAAGAAAACAATGATAGACGTTAAAAAGAAATATAGTAAACGTGTTTTGAAAATAATGAACATTTAGAGGATTTTTTCAAAATGTTTTCTTGCGCTAACAATCTTCTTTAAAAGAATAAAATTACTTGTTTAGTTAATGCTAATGATATTATTTCAATTCGAAAAGGAAATATTAGGCAATATATTTTGAAATTTTAAGTCTAACTTATTACAATGAAATAAATAATCTGTGTAAATAAATAATTTTTAATGGAGGTCATTGAATATAAAAATTCCATTCAAAATCTGTGTACTTGCTCGCAAAATTTTAATATGTTACATTTTTAAAGAAATAGCCTTCATAAGCACTTTTTGGAGTTATGACATTACTTATCATGACTTGCACGTGATGTACTCACAAAAAAAGGATTATCGAACTAAATTCAATTAATATTTTTCCGGGCATGCTGGTTTTATTTTTTTGACTCATCTTGTTTCAGAAGCAAAACGTGAAATTCACGTGTCTGTTTTTATTTTCAAACAATATTCTGCGTACTTATCACCTTTCTCAACATCCCATTCATCAGACGATATTTCTCACACTCGAGAAAGATCGATTATTTTTTTACCTCGATTACTTATCGACATCTCTAAGTGTAGAAAATGGCTGAATATATAAATATATAATTTTTCAATGGCAATTGCACATAACTTCCGTTTGTTAAAAGAAATATATCCGATATTAACATTTAACGTTCCTTTTTTAATAAAATTCGAATAAAGAGATAGTTTTTAACCCCTTAAAGCACAAATTTCTGGAAGAAAACAGGTGAAAAAGATTAATCAAAACCTATTTTCAAACTTTGTTTTGGCGAAAAATAAATACAAAATAACAAAAACAATCAAAATTTCTGTTTTAATTTTGGATTTTGATCCGCATTGTGTACATAAGAGACAAATATTAAAATCTTATGCGCATATAAACTCTTCGTACCAGTAAAAATATTTATTTATACTTTTTAAACAGAAATAATAATAGTATAGTACTTATTTTTCTTAAATATATATATATATATATATTCCAAATTTATTTTGCGTGATATTTTATAAGGATTTATATTGCTAAGAGATAAAATTTCTTATTTCATGAAATCGGGATGATTATGATGATTATTCGATCAATAACTCGATTCTAGAAATTTGTTTTCTAGAAACATTTAACCAGTTTTAGTACATGAAGTAATTCTTTTGTTGTTGTTTCTAATGCCACCTGTTTGACGATGTCAGATCGAGGCCCACGAAATTCATCGTGGCAAGGGGCTAGGTGTGCGCCTGTCGTTAGCTCTTAGCTTTTGAGCACCATGGAGGGGAAAGTACGATTTGGCTCGGTTCATGCATAATAGATGGCGACACCACCTATCTCTACCTCCACAATTTAGGCATGGTACTGGAGGGGAGGGAAATATTCTCCAGCCTCCTGTACCCGTGGCTTCAGTTGCAACCTCCCACAAGACTTTCAGACCCCCTAATTTAACGATCACGTACTCCGTGTGTACTCGGAGGGTATTTGTTGGCATTGTGCATCACTTCCTGTAGAGCCGGTCAACCCAAATGACCTTGCGGGACACTTTCGAAAACGTTATATTCTTGCGGGCCACATATAAAAATATGTATCTTCAAAAACATTTAGAATCATTACAAACATTTATTGGCGTGAAAATTTAGAACGGAATGAAAAATTATTTTTTTCCCCATAATTTTTCATGTATACAAACATAGAACTTTAACAATAATAATGCAATGATCAGATATATGCCTAGCTCTAGCAATAAGCAGCGCGATCAGGAATCAAGCGTGATGCTGCAAGGGGTCTATCCAATACAATACTGCTCCCTCCTAAGCATGTATAAAAACAGAAGTAGCGTAATAAAATAGAAACAACTATGAGATATATTTCTTACAAAACACTACCCTAAAAACGAAAATATCGCACAAAATAATCGTATTTTGTAAGGTAAGGCAGATCTCGCGGGTCGCATGCGGCCACCACTTCGTAGGTTGGTCACTCCTGATGCTTTGAAAGGAATAATTAAGAAGTTCGAAGAAGCTGAGTCACACTGACCATTCACCCAGGCAGAGGACGTAAATCTGTGTCAGAAGAGGTGATAACAGATATTACAACTTCAATACTTAAAACGCATCGCAGGGAACGGCTGATAGTGTGGAATATTCTTTGTGACATGTGGCGCATGGTCGTAGGAAATATTGCGCTTCCTTTGCTATAGATCTGAAGCTATACTGAATATATTTGAATTCTTAGCCGAGGAAGTTAATGCAGTGTATAAAACTTCACATTTAAAAGTTATTTTGTATGTATTTTTATTTTTAGAATCACTTTTTGCGTTGTAAAGCGCCATAAATGCCTCTATTGGCAATTTTTGGAACTGAAATTATTTTTTCAAGGAATCCTGCTTTACATGTCCTTTTTCATCTCCATACTGGTGCATTTTTCTAGTTAGATCGAGCAACAGGTAGCTCTGAATTACGCCAGTTTAAAAAAATTACCCTGTACATTAAAGTAGAAATATCTTGAGGACAAAGGCATCAGTTATTATTCCAATTGATTGCAACTCTGGGAACAAAGTGAGACTCTGTACAACAATTTTAGTTACATATTTGAAAACTACACTCATGTCTATGAATTAAGGATAATGCCTGCTCCAGGAAATAAAGGTTCAGAAACAAAACAAACGGGACATAAGCTCATTTATTAAACAAAAGATAAAGAACAAAAAAGATGGCTTAAAAACGACTTTAGCTCTCTGGAACAATTACAAAAAATTCTCTCTTTACAAAAACTTAATATTACATGACATTGTTGGTACGATAATTAATACATTGTATGTCTGCCATGTAATGAAATGCAGTCCGTACAACAACTAGCCATGCTGAGTATCAAATTATGGAGCTGATCTTGGGGGAAGATTACTCCCCTCCGCAAGAAATGCGATGTTCCGACACACATGTAGGACACGATTGGAGGGCTGAAGCTCGTTGTCCAAGCATGTTCGCTACATGCTGTGCCGGATTCAAGCTAGGTGAGAATGATGGCCATTCTATCGGGGTAATAAACTCAGATTGAAGGCATTCGTTTACGATGCTTGGTGAAGACGGGCGTTGTCATCCATAAACCTACTTCAGTACTCATGGTAAACAAACGTAAATATTGCTTCACAATGATGACCCTATAAATTTGGTCTGTCATGGTTCTGATTTGAACATGCAGATCTATTCTGGGGACCAGAATAATTTCCCCCAAACGAGCAATCTTGAACCACAGTAACTGCGTAGTTCAATGATGTTGCCTTGGGGGTGACGGATACCTGGCGTTCTCCATATGAAAAATCCGACGTGACTTAGACTTCAAGCCAATTCTGGATTCTTCGGAAAACATAACGCAAGTTTACTGTAACGATGTCCACGCACGCACGCACTGGATGTTTTCCACTCCAGGCTAATCACTGGAGACACTGAGTTGTCGTGGGCGGAATACATCTGAGAGGTCTGTGAGCACATACACTAATATGTTCCAAATGTCTGTTCGCTGTTTGTTTTGGAACAGCTGTACCTGTGGCTGCAGATTGCTAACGAGATAGGTCGGATGTCGTACTCCATCTGCTTCTTTTTGGAGTTACTGCCAAATATATATATATATATATATATATATATATATATATATTGGTCTTCATTCGGCGTTGTAACTCGAGGCCATTCTGTTCTGTAGCGTCTACTTACATTTCCGTCATCTTGGAATCGTTGCCAAAGCCTAGATATGACACTTTGGGTAATTTTAAAATCCTCGGATGCTTCCATTTCAGTATGCTAAATTCTATGCTGCCGATAATTTTACAACGTAAGAAACATCCTCATGCTTCCTCTGTGTCATAATAATTCAGTTTGTGTCACTGAGTGGCTTAGAAAACGCTTGCAAACAATTTTACTTCTTTGCCATCATTCCTTATTTACCCCTCTTTTGCACTCTCGTCATTGTGACGTACTATCGTTGTCAACTGGTGGTTTTCTGTAATTTGCATATTATTATTGAAGCTATGTGTGATTATTCTACAAGTGAATCTTTTAGTCCAGAGTTCGGTTTTCATGTGATTCTGAATTATCCTTAATTAATGGACAGGAGTATGTTATACGTTATAGGAGCATTTTTCATGATAGAAGAATGTTTAGAAAAAGTCACTCTTTCTTCATTTTTTGCCAAAAAATTCCATTTAAATAATTTTTTATTGCAACATTATTAAAAGAATTTTACATGTATAATCTAATTCGAGTGACATTAAACGTAAAAAGAAAGGATTCGTTTATGCGCGCCTTTTCAAAATTCCGGTTCCGAACATTGTCGGATACCTTACGATTTTTTTCTTTGGTATTTTAAGTTTTTTATCAAACAAAATATAATAATTTCACTCTGCATATCTCTGGAGTAGATGTGAAGTTATCCTGAGCGGAAGTTAAGATAAGAACTAATTTTGTCTCTACAAAGCGAAATTATTAACTCAGAAGCGTATCTAACGTAATCCCATTTGCAGATATGAGGCGCATTGTACTCTATTCCGCCTGAGTACACTGTTAAGGCCACGTCATAAATTTCACAGCCTTTGAGTCGTTTCAATTGTCCTTTGAAGGAAGATTTGTGATTTCAAAGGACTCAATGGGAAGATGTTGTTGTACTGGAATATCATCGTCCTAATACGTCAGCATGTTCTACTTAGGAAGGATTATTACTTTATGCTACGTGGCACATTTTGGTTTAAAATCAAAGAGCTGTAAAACATTGATGCTATTCTTTAAACAATTTCTTTTATTATCACTGACTACACTTTTATCTTTGTAAAAAAACAAATTTTATTATATATATATATATATATATTTAGGTTTTTTATTTGATAAAAAAGCAACACTTATTCTGTTTTATGTCTGTAAAGAGTGCACAGCCCCAAATAAGTTTCGTGAATATTTTTTTATCAGATAATAGTGATAATAAAAACATTTTTCGAGAACCGAAACATGGGGGTAAAATATCAATCTAACGAAATAAAATATCGATTCGATTTCGGAGATACACGACTATATTACAATTTTTTTTATCCAAAACCTTAATACGTATGTCATACAACATAAAATACATAAAAATTGGACTCATACAAAGGGAAATTGATCAGATGTGTATGGATAATACTTTGCTTGAGTCTTTCGTACTATAAATAAAGAATTTAGTACTGTACGTCGACACCCAAATGAATAAAATAAATTGGGTAATAAAAATAAATTTACAGCACACTATGAATGTTTTTATCGTTGTTTTTATTCAGAAGTCTTTTAATATGTCCCGAAACATAAAATATATAGAAATAAATACCACAAGGCGAAATTGACGAAATACGTATGGATAATATTTTACTTAATCTGTAATTTTGTAAGCGAAGAATCTAGTACAGTACATTCAGGGACATTTTCAAATACCCTGGCGCACCAGGCACTTCAAATTGTTACGCTTCCCCACCGCACTCTTTCCAGAGCACCTCCTTCCTCAAGTGCTTATCTTGTCAGTTTTGATTCGGGAGGGAATTTCCCTTAACTCTCTTACTTTTTTCCCTTTCTTAGTTTTTGTTGTTTGGAGAGTCTTTTCATTATCCACCACTGTTATTGTACTTGTACAAATCTTTAAATAATAATTAAATAGCATCATCGTTATATCAGGCCGTGAGTAGCCTAGTGGTTAGACCATCGGACTCCAGACCGGAGGGCCTGGGTTCGATGTCCGATGCCGCCAAATACCCTCCTATTTCCGAGTACCGAATACCCTCCGCACGGAGTATGTGCTCGTTAAATCAGAGGGTCTGAAAGTCTTGTGGGCGCAGCAGAAATCACGAATGCAGAGGGCTGGAGAATATTTCCCTCCCCTCCAGTTTCATGCCTAAATTGTGGAGGTGGAAATAGGTGGTGTCGCTCTCTATCGTTAAGAAGTCCAACCTGTGTCACAGTCTCCGGCAACTTTCATTCCTTCCCTTCGGGAAGGACACGACGACAACAAAATTGTAACAACATTTTGTGTGCATAGCAACAACAAACTGTTAAGCTTTTCATTTTCCATAGTAGATATCATTTCAATCTTTACTCTCTTAAGGGCAGAAATGCTTTTTTCTTGATTCGCTAGGCTGGTGATAGTTAACCTGGTCCGTATCGCTCACTTGTGGGCGCTACGAAAATTCTGATTTTGTATTTTTTGAAATTTATCTTCCTAGATTTTTCCTTAATTTTTTTTATTACTATTTTTACCAACACTTTGCATACTTTGTGGCGTTAATTTCTTCTCTTTTTTTTATTGCGAGCAGTAACAAGTATGTATTCAAATAAACAAAACCCAAATTCGTTACTCGGGCAACCAAACAGACAAAAAACTCAACATATTCTTTTTTTTTACATGTATTCAAATAAGACCAACTCCCGTTACTCAGTCAAACAAACAGGCAAAAAACTAAATATTATGCACTTCAATCAGCCACTGCAAGTTGTTCAGTCAATCATTGCAAGTGTCGAAGGGCTGAATCAAATAAATTTCACAAAAAAAAAAAATAATAATAAATAAACCTTGTGAAAAATGTCTCAAAAAAAAATATGTGCGTGGATATTCTGAAGAATATTTGAATATGGGTTTTATAGAAGCACCACATAACAAACAGCTTCATATGTGTCTTTTATGCCAGAAATCTTTTTCCAATAAAGCAATGAAACCAAGTCGGTTAAGAGATCATCTTACTACAAAACATCCTGAATATGAAAATAAACCGAATGAATATTTTCAAGAACTGCGCAGAAAATTTATAAATCGTCCTACAATGAAGTCGCTAATTGAGAAGCAATGTTCTAAAAATAAAGACGGATTATTAGCGTCTTATCACATGGCGAAATTAATCGCAAAAACTGGAAAAAATTATGGAATTGGAGAATCATTGATAATACCGTGTATTAAAGAATTTATAGGTACGGTAATGCACCAGGAAACGGATATTTTAAAAACATTGCCGCTTAGTGACACCACGGTTAAAAAAAGAATTGAGGAAATGGCAAATGATGTCGAAAAAAAACCCGTAACAATTTTAAAAAAAACCTCATTTTCCATACAACTGGACGAGTCTACTATTGTGGACAATAATGCTTTATTGATGGTTTATGTGCGATACGCAGATGAAAATAATGAACTGCAAGAAGAAATGTTATATGCAGTGAATCTAATTATAGATACAACAGGATTATCCATATTTAATGCTGTGAAAACATATTTTGAAAAGAACAGTATACCGTTGAACAATATAATTGCATGCGCTACTGATGGAGCACCATCGATGATTGGATGTTACCGTGGATTTACTGCACACCTAAAAAAAGTAGTACCAAATGTTTTATGTATTCATTGCGTAATACACCGACAACATCTTGTAGCGAAGTCTTTAAGTGCAAGTTTGCACTCCTCATTAAATTTAATTATAAAAATTGTAAACAAGATTAAATGTAATGCTAAAAATGATAGAATATTTCGACAGATGTGCCAAAATAATGATGAACAATTTCATTCGATTACTTTTACACACGGAAGTCCGGTGGCTTTCGAAAGGTGTGTGCCTAACACGTTTTGTAGCATTATATGCCAGCATAATACAATTCTTAGAGGAAAATGACGAAATTGATTTATGTCACGAATTGAAAATCGTGAAGAATGATGCTTTTTATCTGGCAGATATTTTAAAACGATTTGAAGATGTTAATTTGCAGCTTCAAGGCGCATTTAAAACACTTATTTGTTGCAAAAACACTGTATCGTTGTTTATAGAAAAACTGCATATTTTTCGTCGTAACCTTTTGAAAAAAGAATTTCATCAATTTCCAAATTTGTTCTCTATCAAAGAAGATATAACACCAGAAGAAATCGAAAGGTTTAGTGATCATATTAAATAACTTGCATTAGATATGAAAGTCAGATTTAACCGACATTTTAAATTTGAAAATTTCTAATTGGATGTTAAATCCTTTTACTGTGGATGTAAATGAGGTTGATAATGTTTTCCAAGAGGAAATTTTAGAACTAAAATACGACGAAGAAAGCAAAAATTCGTTCAATAAGCATGGAATTGCTAAACTTTGGCAAAATAAAAAAAATGCCCAAGTTATACCCGAAAATGTAGGAAAACATGAAAAATATATTAATTCCATTTCCAACATCATATTTGGTAGAATCCGGTTTTAGTGCCGTTAATAATATTATGAGTAAACAAAGAAATAGACTGAACATTACAGAACGGGGAGATCTTCGGTTATTTTTAACAAAAATTGAACCAGATATCAATGAAATAATTTCGAAGCATCAAGCTCAAGGTTCTCATTGATTGTATAACTTTTTAATTTTCGTTTTTATGAATTTTCTTTTTTGTTTTTTGTTCATTTCAAAATAAAATATGAATTTTGTGAAAAATAACATTTCTTAAAATCTTTATTTTTTTTAAATAAATAAATATATTATTGCTGGGCAAAAATGAAATTTTGCCTGGTAAAATTGCCAAAAGTGGGCGGCAGACCAGAAAAGGTTAACTTTCTCTGCGCTAAAAAGGCGATGGTATGTTCGCTGTAATTTTAATTCTCTCTCTTTTTCTTTTGCTTTCCCAAAGATTTTGCGCCCTAGGCACGTGCCTAAGTGGAAAAGCGGCCCTGAGTACATTAACACCCAAGGCGACGTGATACCAGGTTTACTTAAATTTCTGGGTAGAGAGATAGGTCACACAGCTTTAATAAAATTACTATTTATTTGCAAATAATTATCGCAGATAGACACATATATCTTTTGTATGTATAAGATATAAAGTTTACATTAGTTATCACTAGGTATCGTCGTCTATTAGTCCCTTTCTACCAAATACCATAGCTATTAAGATTCGTCAATAAATAAATAGATAACATAAATTAATAAAGCAGGGTTCGTCTTCCCATTTTTCGCCTCCTACCATCTTATAGGTCTTTCGCTGTTCCAGCTGAACGCTAATATCACCCTTTTCTCTAGTATCGTCAGGTCTATAGCTGATCTCATATCGCTGCCTTTTACTGTTATCGCTCCTCGCTGAACTCTAGTCACCGCTTTAGAAATCCACAAGAGACTGAACTGCTGATACAGTCCTCCACTCTCTATCTTGAACTACTGTTGTATAGCTGGTGTTGTCAGCTTTGTTGGTGGGAGTAGGTGTGGCTTCTGGTATAAGGAACCAATGGGGTGACTCGAGAGAGGAAATGATTCGGCTACTTGAGTTGAGGGTTCCTATTGGGGTTGTTGAGAGTGAGCTATTGGATTTTGACTGCCATTTTCAGAGGAAAATATGAAATTATTGCACAAAATGAAGCGATTCTATAAGTAGAAAAGCTTTTTGTTTGTCATATTTTGTTGCTTTAAGAGCGGGGAGTAAGAGAGAGGAGTTTTGGCATTATTTTAACAAGATCTGATAGAATTTTAAAAAGTTCGATTAAACTAAAAATTCCTGAAACATTCGCTTCAGAGATATCGAAATCTTCGAATTGACTTTGTTCTTGGTTATTTGTATTTTCAATGGGGATGATAGTTTTATTTTTGGTTTTATTACCGCTAACCATGCTAACGAAGGAAACTGCTTTTCTAACATTGTAACCGATACATTTGTTCTTAGTGTTAAGAGGGGTGCCTTTTTTAGGTTTGGGGAATTTTGGGCATTTTGTGTAAAAGGCAGTATGCACTTCTCAATTGATGCAGAAGGCGTTCTACTGCTTTCCTTCAATTTCGCATTCCTTCGTAAAATAGTTCTTACCACACTTGAGGCAACTTGGTTATTGATGACGATTGGCTGCCATGTGGAAAAAATGGTTGCATTTAAAGCATTGAGTGATACCACGAATGGCGCATCCATCGACTTTGATTTATGTATACCCTAAGTAGGTATGGTCGAATGCGGATTTAATATGTTTATTCTTGGGCAGGTAAGTCTGATCATCTCATTCCTCTCTTAAAAACTTTTTGGTGGGCTTCTCTCACGCCCGCTACAAATTCTGATTGGAAGGAACACGGATCTACTCCTGGCACCCTCTGTCTTAGTTCCAATAAACATTGGCTCTTCCAGGACAAAGACTTGTCTGGACTACAACCCACATGTTGTCATATATCGAAAACCATATGGTGAGACTATAAACTGACGTTCCACTCCGACACCGAGAATCAATCCTTGACATTTCTTACTCACAAAGCCAACACTAATGTCTAGCGCGGCCACATGCCAGAGAGAATGAAAGAATGGAAAGCCTTTGGAACAGGTGTTCCCCACACACACACATTTACAGTTATCTTTAAAGAAAAAGCGTCAGAAAAGAAAAGAGGGGTTGCAATCAGCTGGCTAAGATACGACGCTGCAAAGAGAATAAAATGAATTTGATCACAAGGGATTCAGTCATGAATGCTACTTATTTGAACTAGTGAGCGTAATAGATCAATATTCAAATTACAGTAAATTGAGTGGATGAGGGAGTATTAACATCGCACTATAGAGCAATACGAAAGCTTTTGATGACAGGCAACGTAATTTTGAGACTCAGATAAGCTATAAGGATGACACCAGAACTGGCAGTCCGCTCCGAACTTCCACATGACGCCAGTGGGAAGCCATTTAGCCACAAAAGTCTTTCTTTTGATTAACAAGTCATAAGATAGATTTACTTTTTTCTAACAGGGTATTTTAAACAGGTTATATAATACATAAAACACAAAAATTAAGTCTTACAATCATCATACATAATGTGAAAAATATATAATATGCACTTTATTAGACATATTAATACCTTACCAAAGTAAAGTTATTTCTATTTCAACCTTCATCCATTTATTTTTTGTAGTAATAAGTACAGATGGTCACAATTCACTTGTTATAAGTTTTATAAAAGGCACATTAGCTTTAAATTCATGTTCAATAGTTTGTTTTTTAAAAAAATAATGGCAATGAATTATTATTACAACTAAATAATTGTTAATTTTTAATTGATTTTTTGATAAAATGTGGAAAAAAATAAAATAACTAAACATAATATTACACAAATACATGCACGCAGTCTGACCCAGTTAACATGCAATTCAGTAACATAAAAATTTGTATAGCAAATGGTTTTAAAATAGCTTCTTTGATAGATAATCGCTCACTTTAAGACATAGTGAAGAAAATTTCCCATTTTATGAAATTCAGACAAATCTTTTTTTTTTATGCTGTAATGACTTTATGTTATTTTATATGTTCCCGTTTCTCAGAAAGAATTTAAATTTAGATTTTTTTTCTTTGAAAGGCATTATTTTTAAACTATCATGATGTGCAAGATGGTGTGTACATTCAATAATTTTGTATTG
The DNA here is from genome assembly GCA_019973975.1 of Trichonephila clavata. Taxonomy (NCBI): domain Eukaryota; kingdom Metazoa; phylum Arthropoda; class Arachnida; order Araneae; family Nephilidae; genus Trichonephila; species Trichonephila clavata. The sequence goes on along the minus strand of BMAO01038015.1, from coordinate 90,257 downwards.
GTCAAATTTTAAGAGTCAAAGATATTATTTATTATAAGTGAAATAAGAAGAGAATAGATGAAAAAGAGAGAAAGATGCATCGAACCAGGCTCTGATCACACATTCTAAGCTCCTTGAAGTAACAGACCTATTTAGAGATTGTTTCAAGTAACTAAGATCTCAGATTATGAATCAGCAAATAAGATCTACCATGCAAAAGATTAAAAAGTAACGAAATGCCAGCATCAAACAAGCACTGGTAGATTGATAAAATAATAAACTAAATTTTTTACAAGTACTTTAAGTGTTTAATAAAAGGTACTTTATTTTTATTTCATGATGGACTGAAATCACACAAAAAATTAATATCAATGATGGAAATATATATCATTATCACTCAATTTATATTATTATAATATAAATATATTTATATATTTATCATTATTTATTTATACTAATATTGTAACTCGCAATTCCCAGAATCTGCAGTTTAGTAACTGTGCTTATGTGATATTAGCAATTGAAAAATCAATTATTTATAATTTAGTAAACCTAGTCAAAAAATTTCATCAACAAACTGCATATTATTTTCTAAGTATAAAAAGCATTGCTTTTGCAAACAGTTAAGTCTATAACATTTTTTGCAGGTACTATTGTGAGTGTGCAAGTGATACAGTGAGTGTGCACAATCACTATAGTGATTGTGAGTATGCAATTTTAACTATCATTTTATAAGTAAAAAATAAATTACATACCACACCAAGATATCCATTTTAATTATTAATTGTAAATTCAGAATTCCAAACATTTATTAAAAGCAAGATTTGAAAATGAGGCAATTTAAGAGATATCTTACTTTCCAAGACTGGTTAGAAGGTGAGCGGTGTTGTCAACATTCCTCTTCATAAGTCCTATATATTCAGCATCAGCACCAATTACTCTCTTTAGAATAGCCTGGAGTAGATGATGCGGTGCAATTTCAATGACAATGGCATCTTTAGGAACATGATGTAGAGCTTCATGAAACAATACTGGTGAGACTAGATTATGGACAAAGTAGGTAGCACCTGCTAATTTAGCATCCGCTTTATTCCATTCGGGTTCGGGATAGGATGAACTTACCCATCGACTGCTTCTAGGTTTAGGGTTAGGTATAACCTGTAGAAAATGTTTACCTTTAGATAGATACGACAATAAGCTCAATACTAAAATAAATATTGACAGGAAAACCTTGAATTTTTCTTATTCACACTTCTTTTTAATGTAAAGTATCAAATGAACATAATATAGAGCAACAGATGTATTTTAAAAAAAGTTTTTATTTGAAAATATTACTCTAACCCACTTTTTAAAAAATAACCATTCTGTTAAAATGAAAAAAAAAAAATGTTATACAAGTTGAAGTTTTTTAAATGCTATAATAAACAAGATATCAATCATTGGCATGGCCAAGTAATTTTAGCGCGTTTTTCACATGTTGTATTTTACAATAATGCAACTATTGAACATTTTACTAACAGAAAGTAGTACTGTACTTAAAAAATTTTTTTTTTAAATTTACAAATTATTAAATTTAAATATAATTTGGCTCATCTAAGGCACAAATGCGACCCAATGCCGAAAACCCGAGGTCAATTGGTTGTTTATTGGCTGAGAAAAGGTACGACAAAATATGGAACAAAGACGAAATTTGCGTCCTAATAGGGCTTTTGTTCCACTACGTGAAAAACGCATTAAAAATTTTCTTGCATTCTTCCGGTGACAAAATTGGCACACTTTCGTTAAATAGAAATGTTTAAGGAAGAAATTCGGTTTTATTAAAAAAGTTTTTTAATATAAAAGTTTGTTTTCACTATATTGTTAATAGTATCATTTGAGTTTATTCCCTTGGCAATAAAACTAGTTTTTTATTTCAGATTAATAATAAATTCGTTGCAAGAAAATAATCCGATGGAAAACTGTTTCTCTGGCCACACGAAACGCAATGCCAAAAAGGACCAGAGAGATCACAGCGAAATTTATTTGGCGGATAACATGTTGCACAAAAAAAGATTAGACAATTAAAACTACAGGCCGGTAGATGATGACAAAATCAGTAGTTAGTGTAGCCGCCATTATTGGCAATAACCGCTGCCACACTCATCGGCATAATACCAAAGGGGCTTTGAATGTATCTTTGGAGTACATCAGTCCATGCGGCTTTCACATATTGCCAAAATTGATCTGGTGTAGCAGCGGGTGGAGTTTCCCGGGCCATTCGTATTTTTGAAAAGTATTTCTTGGCGAAATTAATTAATACATGGGAAACAAGCATGGTCCACACGTTTTTGTTTGGCGATAGATTGGGAGAACAAACAGGCAAGTTCAATCTTGAACATCACGTGTGGTCGCACCTTATCTTGTTGAAATATGGCTGATGGAAAGCGCTAAATGTATGGGAGGACAACGGGCTCCAATACCTCAGAGGTGTGGCGCTGGCCGTTCAGTGTACTGGCAATGTGTACTACAGTCGAACAGCAATGAAATCCATTACTCCTTCCCCCAACCAGGGTACCAGGTGCAGAACCAATATGAGGATACATAACGCAACAGTTCAGCAGCCTCTGCACACGGTGTCTCCAAACTCGAATCCGACGATCGTGATGATGCAAGAAGAAGCAGAATTCGTCTGTAAACACAATGTCTTTCCATTTCATTGTCCATGTCTACCATTCATCGCAAAATTGGCGGCGAAGACGCCTGTGGTTTCCATTCAAGGGTAAACGAAGCAATGAACGTCTTGTGGACATTCCATTCTGCTGAAACGGCGTCGAATGGTACGAGCAGACACCGAATGATGCGCAACAGACTGAATCTGTTGTCCTATGGCTCGTTATGTGGCTTCGCGATCCATCACTGATATACGCACAATCCGCCTGTCATCACGGGCAGTGATGCAAAGAGGTGGTTGCGATCGGCCCCGTCGGTCCGTCGTTTCCGCCTGCATCCAGTGATGACAAATCCGCATTACAGTTGCTTGGTTTCGTCTAACAAGTTGATGTATTTCTCTGAAGGATAATCCGCAATCCATATAGGCTACTATTCTTCCTCAATCGAATTCAGAAACTCAGTAAAAAGACGCTCGACGCTTAGACAAGGCATAGGTAAACAGCATACACAAAAAATATGTACTTCAAATCGCTAATCTGTTCTCCCCTTATATAGCGGTTGCAGGTGGCGCTACAGTTAACCGTGATGTGCGACTGCGCTATAATTCTAATGATTTGCATATTTGATCGCCGCCAATGCATGATGTAAATTTCCCATGGTTCCTTCAGGGTGTTGCATTTTGTGTGCATCCTTCTCATTTTTGCATGAATTGGATCGAATACAAGGGTTATAGAGTTGTTTTTCTGAAAGGTTTGTCAATGATACTGAGTTGGCGATATTCAGAAAAACACTATTAGAGGTTCTTTATCGAATTGGATAGTAAGGCTAAGGAAAGTAAGCCTTAATTTGATAGTAATTTATTGATAATAGATCAAAGTGAAGCAGATATTGTTTTTTTCGTAAATCAAATAAACATTACTTACAAATTGGAAGATAAAAATTTCCCCATTAACCTTAACGTAAACAATTCATTATCGTTAGTGATATAGATAACTGTAAATGAATTAGTATAATTGTAAATAAATATGTTTCTTTTTTATTTTAGAGAGTAAACATCGTTAGAATACTATGAGTATTATGAAATACTATTTTTACTGCAATATTATCACTTTCTAAAATGATTTAAGGAAAGTAATTATCCGTTATTATTAACTTTCAAGGAAAACTTTATTACGTAAACGTTTGCATAATTTTTAGTCTATAAAGAATTTACATCCCTTCCTCCCTATAACCCGGCTAGAAATGGAGGAGGAACTAAATGGTCAGACGACATGATGAACTTCAATTATTTTATTTATCACTTTTTCAACTCAGACACAATACTCTAAGTAAGATAATTTTGATTAGTCAGAGCACGAGGGTGAGACGAGAGGGCGTGGGGAGAATATAACCAATCCTGCAGATCTAACCTTAAGATAACTTTATACAGAGCTTATTATTTTAATGACCACTCTAATAATTTAACTATCTAACTTGATTAAACAGTACCTGAACTCTTTGCAATCTTCTAATCTTTTTGTGTGGACTTAAACACTTCTCTAATAGTTGAACTAATCATTTACTTAATATTCCAACTTTTCGCTTCGTACACTGTTTACGTATACGTTTCCCTGCCGATTTACTTCGCTTCTCATCTATTCACATCACATTTAATCTATTCTCACTCACTAACTCCCAAACTCGCTAGCACAGAATATATATATTAAACTTAATTTGCATAATCACACTTCGGAGAAAGTTGATTGAAAAAAATGATGGCCCAAAAGGAATTCCCAATAGGTTAGTAGAGGGAACCGTATAGATCCGTCACAAGTAACTCACGAAAAACAGCGGTTTTATTCTTCATACTCAGTTTAGTACGAATAAGATCATTCTCCTAGAATGACCAATAAATGTACAATAAGAAATTAAAGCTATTATATGATGCCAACTTAAATCATTGACACTAGATGTTTAAAAAAAATAAACGATAAGTTCAGTATAAAGTAGTTCAGCATTATTTAGTTACAGTGTTAATAATTCCAGTATTAAATTACACACAGAGAGAGAGTATTAATTAATTTAAAACATTATATAAATTTAAAATTAAAATATTCAAAACTAAATTATTATGTATCCATGAATTTAACATTAATGCATTTAGTATCGAATAATGTGAATTCTACATATTAGTTTATACAATAAGAATTAATTCAGTTTTTATTAATTCAATTTTCATTAGTAATTAATTCTATGCTATTAGCTGTTAATCTTTGAAATATGAATTCCAATAAATGAATTGAATGGTAAGAGGATTCAATATTAAAATGAATTCCATTTTGAATTATTAGAAAATAAATCATAATATGAAATTAAAAATAGCTATTTTTTAAAAAAATTACTGGAGTTTGTGACGGGTGCTTACGCGTTTCACTAACCTTCTCTCGAATCTTTAAATAAAATATTTAAGGATTCGAGAGAAGGTTAGTGAAACGCGTAAGCACCCGTCACAAGTTATATGAAGGGGGGGGGGGAGATAACTTTCCAATATTATTGTATATTTTTAAAAAATGGGGCAAGTAGAAAAAAAAATGCTTTTAAAGTTTTGTTGCATAGTTTTTCTCGTGACCAACGTACATTCCGAATGCCATTTTATTAAAAAAATTGTACCATAAAAATACACTCATGTCCATAAATTAAGGATAGTGAAGTTCAGGCAAAGAAAGAGACAGAAGCAAAACAAATTTTACTTATTTGTAAAGTCTATTTATTAAACAAAAGGTAAAGAGCAAAAAAGATGCTATATGTTTGACATAATTAATAAAAATTGCAATTTTTACTCCCTGGAGCAATTTAAAAAAAGAACCTATTTACAAAAAAACAGTATAACATGGTTAGTATGATGGTTAATACGGAGTATGCCTCCCGGACGATGCAATAAAGGCCTTACAACGCCTACGCATGCTGAGTATCAAATTATCAATCTGATCTTGGAGAATATTACACCACTCATGAAGCAATGCCCTCCGAAGTTCCGGTAGACAGGTGGGAGGGGGTTGACGGGCTGCAATTCGTCAGCCAAGCATATCCCACACATGCTCTATTGGATTAAAGTCCGGTGAGTATGCTAGCCAACCCATGCCGGTCATATCCTCCGATTGAAGGCATTCGTCTACAATGTTTGCACGGTGAAGACGGGCGTTGTCATCCATAAACAGAAATTCAGCACCCATGGCGCCCGAAACAAACGTACGTGTTGTTCCAGAATGACATCCCGATAGATGTGGCCTGTCATCGTTACACTCTGAACATGCAGGTAAGTTCTGGAACCAAGAATAATTCCTCCCCAAACGAGCCATCCTGCACCACCGTAACGGTGTCGTTTAATGGTGTTCTCTTGGTGGTAACGGGTACCTGGCGCTCTCCATATGAAAGTCCGGCGAGAATCAGACTGCAAACTAAACCTGGACTCGTCGGAAAACATCAGACAAGACCACTGCTGCGGTGTCCACAATGCATGCTCTCTACTCCAGGTTAATCGCAGGCGACAGTGAGTTGCGGTAAGGGGAACACATCTGACAGGCCTACGAGCATATAGACCAATGTGCCCTAAGCGTCTGTACACGGTCTGCCTTCAAACTGTCGTACCGGTAGCTGAAGAGAGCTGACGAAACAGGTCTGATGCTGTGCTCCGTTTATTTCTTTTGGCAGTAACTGCCAAATACCGGTCCTCATTCGGCGTTGTAACTCGGGGGCGACCTGTGCTGTAACATCTACTCACATTACCATCATCTTGGAATCGTTGCCAAAGCCTGGAAATGACACTCTGGGCGATTCCAAGTTCCTCGGATACTTCCAGTTGGGTACGCCCACATTCCAGTCGTCCGATAATTCTATCACGTAAAAAATCATCCAAATGCTTCCTTTGTGCCATAACTATGCGGTTATTGCACTGAAAGGCTTTTAAAGCGCTCGTGAGCAATTTTACTTCTTTGCCATCATTCCTTATATACACACTCACTTATATACTCATATACTTCCTTATATACTCATTTCATATATATCCTCTCTTACACTCTCGTCATTGTGACGTACTAACCGCGCCATCTGGTGGCTTCCTGTAATTTGCATGTTATTCTTCAAGATGTGTGTGATAATTCTACAGGTGAAATTTTTATTTTAGAGTTCAATTTCTGTGTGATTCTGAATTATCCTTAATATATGGACATGAGTGTATTTTTCAAAATATTTTTATGCGCTCAAAGTTTACCATGCATAGATTTAATTTAGAATTTTCAACCAAATTTTGAATGAGTTTTTTTAAATTTTATATTTACAAGTATATTGTTATGTTTGGGCATTTTTAATCAAAAGTTATTTTTAGCTGGCTATTGTTAAAAAAATATGCTAGAACAACAATCAAAAATTGCATGTGAATGCTACTTTGTTGGTGCACAAAAAATTACAAAAAAAATCTACTCGAACAACTATTTCGTTCTTATTACTTATTATTATCACATTATTATCGCCCATCCGTTATAGTGGTTAGCAACGCTGACAGCTGTCCCGTAGGGCCTGGGTTCGAATCCCGAAGAAGGCATGGATGTATGTAAATGTATAGTGCCTTCTCGGCATGGGGGTACTCTAAATAGCCGTTGAGCTGCAAGTCCTCTCGTGAGGTTGGTGGAAGGGGTAGAGTGGTGGGAGGTCCCTGACCTCTCCCAGGGTGCTCTTCCTCAAAATTGGGGTGGAACCGAGCGAAACGTACTGTCACCTGCATGGTGCTCAAAGCTGCGACTAACGACAGTTGTGCCATATAGCCCGATGCCAATTTCGTGGGCCTTTATCTGAGTACGTCAGACAGGTGGCATTAGCAACAACAACAACATTATTATTATTCATTTGCCATACACATATTACTTTGTCCCTTCACTCTGTTATTAAACATTTTCATTTAATAATACTCATTGGCGTTTTTTAAATACAGAATACAAATGTTTCTTTATCAAAATGTTTTTATTTTTATTTTTGCAAAAAAAAAATGTTTTGGAACAACTAATTTTGTTACTGGTTGCAATTATAGGCATGGACTTGAAATTAATTTCTAGCTGAATTCTTTTTGGATGACGTTGTTTCCCCCCTCCCCCCTTTAAAATGCACAAATCTTAAGAGCTCTTGATTTTTTTTATTGCGCAAAAATGCCTATACCTAAATATTTTTTTTCTTTCCTCAACCTGTTTTTTAATAAAAAAAAACTATTCTCTAAAATATATAAGAAAAATATCAACCACACACAGTAGTAGTACAAATTATAAATGGTAGTTTTTAAATTATAGGCTTAAATAAAATTCTTTATCGAATGAGAAAGGATCGGGCCTTGTGAATATTCTGGAATCTAAACCATCTCTAACATGTAAGTTATCTTCCTTGTACTTTTTTTAAAAAAAAAAGCATAGTTCTTTTTTCTTGAGTAACGTATTACTCATTTCATGTTTCATAATATAAAGTGCTCGTGATAGGTTCGAATTGATGATGTGAAGTATAGTATATCTAGTTACATGCACAAGAAAAAATCAAAAGCAAGATAGAAAGTTCTCGAAATAATATTTAAGAATTTCAACGGTAAAAATAGCATATTCTGATATTGAAAAAAAATAGGAGGGGGGGATATACATTTTCCTTACTTCAATCAAACACGTGTGTAGCGAATGATTTATCATCTTCAGGTAGGGCGGGATAAAAATAATTGATAATCAAAAGTTTACTTGGGAACTTCTAAAAATAATCTCGATGCCGGTTGCTTCCAGTTCGCTTTCACTTGATCACGTGATATCAAAGTAAATTACATGCTTTTCCCCTTTCGTTTTTTTTATGACTATCAAGAAATTGAAAAGTAGTGAAAGGATTATTACCTTGTGTGACTTGTAAGAAAGTGAAAGTTTTTTTAAAAATGAAATGTTGATTAGGATTTAATGTTTTGAAGAAGTTTCTAATTTTTCGAATAAAAAAAAACGAAACTAATGGAGCAAAAAATTGTATCTCTTATTACAAAAACAGTGGCCCAGTGGTAGCGTATTGCGCTTCCACATAACAGGTCCGGGGTTCTATCCTCGGACTGTGCAAGTTCGTCTCAGCCTTTTATCCTTTAAATGGGTCGATAAATGAGTAGCAAACTTGCTTGGGGGACTAAACACTGGAGTTTCGCTTTAAACTGACCTTCTGATCGGGACATTTGCTCATGCACCTCAGCGCCCAATGGTCACGTATACTGAGATGGGTACAGTAGCCTTAGGTTCGAGTCCTAGTGTCACTGGAGAACAACCACGTATAGGGCTGATGCACGCTTAATCTATTGTCCTCTCATTGATGTGGAGTGGAAGTTGGGAAAGAGGAGTACTATCTCATCGTCACTTGACCGATGTTTAATATTGCGAGGGACGTCACCAATAGTCCTCGTGTTGTTTCAGAGTGCAGCGTAAATTAGAATAAAATCAAAAGGAGAAACAACAACAGTGACGAGTTCGCGGCTACCGCGGCCTCGTGCTTTATTTTTAAAATTATACAGTAGAACGTCGTTTATCCTAATCAATTGGGACCGGACACGGTTCGGATACGCGATTGTTCGGATAACCGAAAACCGAATGCGATCCATGCAGTACATGAAACCGGACACTACGAATATTGAAAATCCTCACCTGCGGGAAACGTGCTTTAGGAAAAAGCAAAATAGGGGGCAAAATGTCGCAATTTTACCTTGATTGTGGAAAATAATCACTTATTTTTCGCTGTAGCATTGAACACATTCCTTTTTTTCGCTGCAAGGTCTCTGATTCTCTTGAGCAGCAATGGTTGAGTAGGGCAGCACTCTGATTGTTGTTCGTACCACTCCAAAGCTGTCTCTAACGCAGCAAACGCGTCAGCATTTGATTGACCTTTGCTACTTTCGTTGTTGTCGTCCTCGTCTCCATCCGTTTCATCGTCGACAGGGTAGGATTCTTCTGGCACGAAAGTCACAATCTCGTCATAATTTAGCATTTGAAACCCAGTCTTCTGCATCGCATGCCATCCTAGTTTCTACATCATCAAAACTCAACAAAAGACCATGTATACACCTTCTCACTTGGAAACAAACTGACCTAACATTCCACGCAGATGTTTACGAAACCACACAACTGAACCCCCCCCCCCCCCAAATATCCATCATTTTAGATTTTCCCGTCACTTTTGGCTTCACGCAAAAAAACTGTTGAGCATTGCACTGTTCGAAAACGTATCCGGACTTTGGTTCGGATATTTGACGCTCCGGATAATAAACGTTCGTATAAACGACGTTCTACTGTACCTTCAATACTATGCTATATGTAATCATTTAAAAGAGAGAAGGTATTGTTATGATATTTTAAATCAATGTTCCAGTACTTTTTTCATATATATTTGTGATTAAGTAATAATTAAAAGTAGAGTGAAAATCGTTTAACACGAAACTGAAGGGAGTGAGATATTTTTTCGTGTTAAAAGAATTTTGTGTCAAAGGATGTTGCACAAAAAAAAACATATATTCAACAAAATTAAGTTTATTAGAATACATTGTACTTTTCATAAATATGTAAATATGCATGTATGAGGGCTGGTTTTTGTGTAAGGTCCGCTTGTTTTTTTAAAAAAATAACAACAATATTTTGTTTCAAAAAACCTTTATCTTAAGATTGTACAAACTTTTGCCTTTTTTTCTACATGGTTGCCGAGTTTATTAATGCAATTGTCATACCTTAGAACTAAGTTTTGAAAATCCTATTCAAAGAAGTCTTCCACCTGGTCGGACAGCCAAGAGTTCACGGCCGCTTTCACTTTTTCGTTGTCACTGAAGCGCTTCCCACCAAGACTGTGTTCGAGGTACCGGAAAAGGTAGAAATCGTTAGAGGACAGGGTCGGGGCTGTATGGTGCATGGTCCAAAACCTCGCAGCCAAAAGATTCGATTACGTCCCGAGTCGTTCGAAAAGTGTAAGGCTTTGCGTTATCATGGAGGAGCAGAACACCTTTTGATAGCATGCCACGCCGTTAAGAAGTGAAAGCGGCCGTGAACTCTTGGCTGTCCGATCGGCTGGCAGACTTCTTTGAAGAGAATTTTGAAAACTTAGTTCTCTCTCTCTCTCTAAAGTATGACTATTGCATTAATAAACTTGGCAACCATGTAGAAAAATAGGCAAAAGTATGTACAATCCTAAAATGAAGGGTTTTTTTTAAAACAAAATATTGTTATTTTTTATAAAACAAACTAACCTTACTTTGAAAAAACAGCCCTCGTAATTAATAAAAACCGTTCAAAAATTTACGTAATTTACTCTCTTTTTTATTATTGTTGAAAAAGGAGCAATACCAGAGTCTTAACAGATTTCCTTTTTTGTCTGTTATTTTTGATCAATAGCCTTAAGAAGCTCCATCTTCATTTTAAGCGAAATAGAAGTTTTCTTCCTCCCCCTCCGAGCTTTTTGCCATTGTATTTACAAAGAATTCTTCTAAAATAGAACAAATAATGCGAATTAAACTCATTGATTTTTACTAAAACTGCGATGTACTCGTCACCGAATTTAAAAGCCAATTTTGGAAACATGTTTTGTGTTCCTTTTGAAGGGACGGAGGGTGAAAATAGTTTAGATAAACAAAATTGGGCTCGTGTCACAGGCTATTCCGAGGGTATTTCAAAGTCAAGTTATCTTCCTTTCTACGAAACATGTGAAATGACCTCTCTTTCATTGCGCACTCTTCTTAAATCTAGCCTACGGGACTGGTGTTTTCCGTATATTGTTCATCTCCAGAAAGAAAATTTTTCGTGTTAAGCGATTTTCGTTTGGTGTAAAAAGAAAAAATGCATGAAAATTTATAGAAGTTTGTCGTGACCGTTGTATTATTTCGAGTTAACTGATATTTCGTCTTAAAGTATCCGACTGGTTGCCACAACTTTTTAAAAAAATAATGGAGATATGGGAATTTTTTTGTTATTTTTAGATTTGTTTAGTTCATTTTGAGAAAAATGTACTAAAATTAAGAAGAGAAAAAGAAATTATTATTACTGAAATGGGAAAAAAATGGGTAAAAATTTACAAAAAAATAACCAAAAGTTTATAAACAGATTTTAAACTTTTTAATTTTGATGTGTCGCTATGCTATTCATTTTTGAAGTGACCCTTCAAGATAAGAGATATTTTAATTTTTACAAATATTAGAGCACTTTATCTCAGTTCTTATATGAAATTGCTTAAAAAAACAGTGATTATATTCACATAAGGGAGTGTCAATTTTGTAATAAAAAAGTGATTGATAAATTTGAAGGTTAAAACACTTCTACTATTATACAGAACCTTTAGAAAAAATGTCAGTTAATTATGTTCAAAACTTTTTTAGCAATCGCTGACCCCGTTTGAATATTTAAAAAAAAAAAAACATTTCGAGTAAAATGTGTTTTAAAATGTGACATCTTGCTTAAAGTAATGGCCCCCATCTGGTTTTGCTAAAATACTTGTGGTTTTTGTTCTAGTGAACGGAAAATAATAAACTTTGTATTTTTATGAAGCTAATAAGATGACCTATAAAATAAAATCATAAAAAAATTTGTCAATTTTTGGCAAAATTCACAATTTTAGGGTAGTCGGATACCTTAATGTTGATAACATAACTTGATTTCATCAAATCTGATGTACTGCTTCTGTACACTTTAGTCATCATTGCTAATCTTTACCTATGGAATAGTGTGAGAAAAACAAAACATTCTTAAATCTTAAAACCTCTGAAAACGCAACAGTTGTGCAAATCATTCTATGGTATGAACCAATAGTAATTTCAAAACACATTTCACAGAAAAAGAGTTGAGAAATTTAAAAAAATAAATAAACACAGTAGATCTAAATTTATTTTAAAATATCAGGAGAGAGACTTGACTATGATTTTCATCAGATCAACACGCCACCGCATCGGATGATATTGCTTATCGAATAAAACACAATAAGAGAAAATAACAAAAAAAAAAACCTTATAGAAGAAAACAAGGATTAATCTTAATCGCAATAGCATTGCGTCACTGTACTTCCTTACTCAATCAGAATAAGATAACAAACGTGTTTTAACGATAACTGTAATTAATACGACTTTTTTCTTCTTTTTATCGGTTCCCGTTTCTTGTATGCAGAGCGAATATCCATGGCACTATTTATTGTTCTTTGACATTTCTTTTCGGCTCTCCTCTGTTATCTGACCGATCGTTGTTTCCTCGTGCACAGGACTTTATTCTACTTCCTTCTCAGCTTCCCACGCATACAATTCCCAATTTGGCACCTGTCCATTACGTTGCATCTGACGATGAATGGGAATTACCAGATTAACACGCACGGATTTGCGTTGGTCAGTTGAGTAAATAAGAGAATTCTCTCCTACGGATTTTTCCCTCTTTAATTTTGAGGTAAAATTAGGATAGTACTAAAGGTTTTTGCCTTTTAGATTCGATCTCTTTCTCTCTTTATTCTTGGAAAACTAATTTCTCCTGCACTATTTAAATACAGCACGAAGCGTTTAAAATACATTAAGGTATCCGATGTGAATTTTGCCAAAAACTGACAAATTTTTTTATGATATTATTTTATAGACCATTAAAATAGCTTTGTAAAAATACTAAGTACATTATTTTCCATTTACTGGAACAAAAACTGCAAGTGTTTTAGTTAAAGCGGATGCCCACTATTTTAAGCAAGATGTTATACTTTAAAATGCGTTTTACTCGAAAGGTGTGTGTTTTTTTTTTTTGAAAATGCTCAAAAGGCGATTGCTCAAAAAGTTTTGGAAAATAATTATTTGAAATTTTGTGTGTATGTTCTGTATAATAGTAGACGTATTTTAGCCTTCAGATTTATCAATCGCTGTTTTATTACAAAATTTACGATTCCTTATGTGAATATAAGCACTGTTTTTCTAAGCAATTTCATACAATAACTAAGATAAAGTGCTTTAATTTTTGTATCCGGAAGGTCATTTCAAAGATGAATAGCAAAGCAACTCATCAAAATTGGAAAATTTATTGGGTCAATAAAAAGATAGTTGCAATGACTTTAGTATGCAGGAACAATCAAGTCAATTTTAATTATTAGCATAATTATTTTTTTTCAGAATAAAGTTCTGTGGTATTATTCTTAGGAACGTTCTATTTTTTCGTGACGCTTGGAATCTTATATTCAACATTATGATATTTTGACATTGGTTGTTTTTGTACTGATTCTCAGAAATAAAAATATCTTTGAAAGTTCTTAATTTTGGAAGGAATGGAAAATGTCACTTTGTCTAAGGAGATTTTAAAAAATATTATAAAAGAAAAAAAATGTTGATTGGAGTGCAAAAGTATTAATCGCGACTGCTACCATAAATGTTGCAAATGGCATCCCCTCTCAGTTTTTAAAATGTGTCATTTTTAAGCAATTTTTTCAATCTTCGTACAGATATCAGATAATATTGTTCTACACAAGACAAAGAAATTTCGTGAGATTATCTTCATAAATGACGAAGTTATTAAACGTTTAGTTAAAATTTTGAGTATTTTTTGAAAAAGCGTAAAAAAAAAAAAAGTTTTTGGCATTTTATTTTTTTAAATGACTGATTCGGAAAGAGCAAAGTATGGACATTTTAGTACGGAGTCTTGATTCATTTAAACGAAAAAAATTCATGCACAATAATTTAGACATCATTTTCATAAAAATGCATCAATTTTGACTCATTTAAATAAATTGTAAAAAAAAAAAATACAAATATTATTATTTTGTGAAAAAATTATACCATATCGTGGCGAAATAAATGAAAATTCCGATTCTGTAATTATTTTTTTTCTGAGTTTCATAGAAAAATTAGATCGTTGTTTTAAAAACGTCAAAACTCCAAAAAATATAATTTCCCCTTACATCATTCATTTTGCGTCGCCGAGAACAGCGGAATAACAGCCCAAAGGATAAAAAAATTGTGCGTTTTAAGATTTTTAATTAATATCTTTTTAACTAAATGCAATATTGGAATATAAATGGTCAAAGAATGAATGCATTGTCATCCAAACTAAACGTGTATACAAAATTTCAGCTCAATCGGTTGGAGATATCAGCTTCAAAATTGAGTTGCAAGATTCCACCCGAACAAATTACATACATACATTGCATATTAAATAAAAACTTGTAAAAAATTGAGTCTTTTACACATTATTTATAAAGGAATGGGGCTTCAAAAAGTGTAAAATGTTTAAGATATAGCGATAATTTAAAAAATTATAAGCGTATGAAAATAAACATTTTTGTAAGAAATATTAATTAAGTTCTACGCGTTGCGCGTGATATTTTCTAAAATAGTTGCTGTAATGACTAACAATAAGTTGATTTATAAAGTTAAATATATCCTTACTACACTGTAGCTATTTTTATATAAATAGAATAATGAATTATATTTTTTAAAAAATAAAAAAAAATACATTAATTTTTTTTGAAATTTCAACATTTTTCAAATATTTTGAAATACAAAAGATATATAATACTAAAATTAGGTAGATTTTAAAGAGTATGATACATTTTATAATTCTATAAAGTTTTATACATTTTAATGACTTCTACCTATATATATAATTTATGTAACTCTAACGATTTTAATAAACAATTTGCTAATTTAAATTAAATCAAAGTTTTTCAAAATCATTGCCGTATTGAAATGACAAAGTTCGTCCCAAGATTAATGAAATAAACACAACGGACTGCTTATTTATTTTACTATTAAACTCTGAAAGCCATAATCTTATGCTGATCACGAATTTAAAAAGAAAAGGACTGATTTAATCTCAATAGATATATCTTATCTTTTCTCATCTAAAAATACAACACCTATAACCTCTTAAACATGTTGTCATTGTATAAACTCCGTAATCGTTTTCAGTTTAACGCACACATCACCGGCTTCTAAAAAATACAAAAATAAACTTCACCTTGAATTACACCAGTTTCCGTTAATTAAAATTTTGGAGATTCTTTCTTCCAATATCAAGTTGAAATCCATTTTAGTTCCCTAGATAGATCCCTTTGGGGTAATTTTCCTCTCCGAGCTCTTTTTCCATTGTTTCAAACCAAATCAATTACACAATTACTGAAAAATCATTCTTAATTTTTTTTTAGAATCTGATAAAAATCATTTCTAAAGATGTCGATTTAATTTTAAGAATTCTATTTGTTCCTGTGAAGGTAAAAATAAATATTTTTGATTCGTAATGAGACTGCAACGTCTGAGATAAATAAAGTTAGCGTGATATTGGTTAATTTAGATGTTAAATTTAATTATGTCACATCTATACTATTTACAATTTTACATTGAAGTTATTCACCTAGTAAAAAGATTATTAGAGTCAATCTTCTATTGTTTTGTGAGGGAGGAGTTTTTGGCGCCCACCTTCGGTGAAGTTTTCAGACCATCTCCCTTCTCTCTCCCTGCCCTCTCTAGGTTTCGGGGGTGACAGCGGTAGGCGACTTTAGCTTCGAGTTACAGCCGGTTCGTGGGCGGAGAGAGGTTCCTTTTGGTGTCAAAGGTTGCCGGGGTGATATCCAAAACAAGACCAAGCTATATTTTTTAAGGGTGCAAGTGTCATTGCACGTGTGGTGACCATACCCGCAAAGAAGCCGAATCACAGCTGTGGGGCGGGTTCACATGATTGATTTGCTAAAACCAGCATTTCACGAGATGTTGGGTGAGGGAGTGTTTTAATTAATGTCAATTTAAACTGCAACTTGAGGTCCATTGGTGACGGACCTCATGATGTTGACCATTGGACAAGCAACGAGGATGACACCTGAGCTGGCACGCCCTCTTCAAACTACCACATCATGCCAATGGGAGGACTTTGAGCCTTGGGAGATTAAATGTACATCAGACCCTGTACACGTTGAGTCGGATAATCAGTGACACTAGAGCTCAGAACGCGCAGGGCACGTGCTCGTAACCATAATCGCTAGGCTATCGTGGCCGCTGTGAGTTATTGGAAGGCTGTTGTAGCCTTGTTGTCAATGTAACGGATTTGTGTCCGGCTTGTCATAAGTTTGAACCTAGTATAGCTGAAAACCCGCCGTGTTGGGGAGCGATGCATTTTAAATCTGTCGAGACCTCGTCGACAGATTTAAATCTGTCGTTGTGCAGTTGGTGTGGTGTGTTAGTTAGGAGAAGGGGTTCCAATTTCCAAAAGATAAGAGCCAAGTTGTGATTGAAGCGAGGTATCAAATGTTCAATCTATATACAGACTCGTGCGGAGGAGAGGAGGGCACTCCATTAGCGGCAGTGATTAAAACTATTGTGCTAGAAATAATATTTAAAAAAAGAATTAAAATAACGTTTTACACAAAGTAACATCTTCCATTTCGTCAAAAACAAAATGATATCGAAGCTATTTTAAATTCCGTGGCTTTGAGGAAGTACAGCCATTGCCAACACATAATAATGTTAGAAATTAAACTTTCAAATCTTGGGGAAAATATCTCTATCAATAATACCTTAAGAGCAGCGCTTCTCAAACTTTTACTATTTGCGATCCAATATTCAATCAAAATTTTCATCGCCCCCCTTCCCATACAAAAACATTTTTTGAATTAAAAAAATATACATTGATACTAAAGTTATAATATGACTTTAACCTCTTTTGTGCCACCAACGTACATAAACGTTTCGCTTAACCAAAGCAATTATTACCCAGGACGTATATATACGTCTTTCCAAAGTACGATATTTTATGTGCACTGCTATTCATAAAATCATTCCGAATACTTTGGAATGTAATAAAAGGACCTTGACAATATATATGTTCAGAGGATTTGCTTATTTATTCCCCCCCCCATACATCACATACGTGCACCCTCGTGGAAAACAGTGGCCTTGGGGACGGAATCACGCAACTTTTTAAATAGGCAGTTAATGGATTAATTGCAAAACGTGAAAATTGTCCAGATAAACATTAATTTTTGGTTATAATTTTATATAGGACACGCCCATGGGGTCACTGGTAATTATTAAACTTGTTCTTAATTTAGGGTTGTTAAACTAATTATAAAACAGATTGTAAATTCCTGATACATTAATAAATTTATTATATCAATGTAAATGCGTATTTTATTTTTTTATTATGTGTGATTGCATTTTGTTTGTTTTCCTTCCATAATTTAAAAATATTCTTAAATAATATTTTGTTTTCGACTTTTCAATATGCCCGAGCCCCCCTTGTAGATTATCACACCCCTCTAGGGGGGGCGCCGCACAGTTTGAGAAACACTGCCTTAAGAGTGCTTTATTTTGAATTTTTTTAGAGTAGTTTAGATTAATAATTAAAGCTGGCTTAATTGTTCCTACATTAAACTTGTTTCAATACTTTTTATCGGCCTGTAAGCATATCATAAACTATAGAAATATGGTTTTTTTTGTCATCTCTCTGTTGGGTGTTTAAAAGTATTTCTTGTCCGTTCATGAGCGCTTCCGTAGGCAAATAAGCAAACGATACTGGAAATCCCTTGAGGAGTGTCTTCCCATTATAGCATCTTGTTTCGAGCCACTCAGTTGCAAAAATCGTCTTCTTTATGAAGAAAGTATAACATCGTTCATATCCACACGTGCACGCCTAAAATATTGCGGGGTCTTTTCATCTGACATAATCTCGACAACTGATGGCCGTGAGAAAAACGTAGATTCCCCTTCCAGCCGGAACTCCGAGTTTAATTCGAGGTGTAAGAGGCGACCGCCTTCACCTCAAGACAGTGGATCACCCCAGTCTGCTTTGAGATACTGGAAAGACCTATTGTGTTTGCCTCCCCTTACACTAATAAATTATTCTGTAGATTGGGAATAGTCAATAGTTTGAATAACTTTTAACTAAATGTGAATACTGTAATTAATAGCTGTAAATAAATCAATTATTTAATTTCCTAACTCTTCCACACTACCCATCAATTTTCCAAAACGTCACAATCTTTATTAATCCACTGGACCTGTACTGTTTTAGAACGAATTCTAATCTTCCCACTGATCGTAAGAAAGTTTATGAAATGGAAAACAATTCAACACAAAAGTAGCAGTTTAGTGTAAGTACAAGTGAATTTTTTCAATAGATAATTATGAGTGAAAAAGAGAAAGGAAAACCGTTTTTTTTTAGCGGACATCAATATGTTTTTAATAATACACAGAGTTGTAGCTGCAGTTTTAAGTGGAATTAATAATTTAATAATTTAGAAGTGGTTTTATTCATATGTTAATGCATCAAAGTATAGAATTTTTTTTAAACAAAAAACACCAGTTGTGTTATTTTTATATTGATTATAACTCTTAAAATAATGAGAACTTTTCAAAGAACATAGTTCAGGCTCTGCACAGAGATGTTCTAGCTACACATAGCCAAAATATTATTATTAATATAAAATCATTGTTTATAGCAATATATATAAAAATATTATTATTATTATAAAATATTTTTTTTATAAAAGAAGAATGTTTCAAAAATATGCCTATCTCTCATTCTCGCTCTTCATATGAGCTCGAGCCCTGCGCGTTCTGGGTCCTCGTGTCACTGATTATTCGACTCAACGTGCAGAGAGGCTGATGTACATTAAATCTGCCGAGGCTCAAAGTTCTTCCATTGGCGTGTTGTGAAGAGATGCAGTGGCCGCGATAGCCTAGTGATTATAATGGCGTAACGGAAAATAATTGGGTCCCCCCAGCAAGGTCAGTTCTTGGGCCCCAAGCCGGATTTTATAAAATATATACTTGTTAGAAAAAGTTTGCATTCACCTACTACCGCTTACATAAACGACAAAAAAAAATTTTAAATACCGGAATTTGAATTTTTTTTTAGAATTGTATTTTATTTAGTTTATTCCAAGTATTGAGAATACAGTAAAGGAAAATCGGTTTGCTTTCAAAGCTTTGAAAATAAGGACAGGTTTGTAGCGATACCAACAAAAATCAAGTAGAAAAAGTTTGCGTTCACTGTTTTTGTATATTAACTATAAAAATTATTTAAAAAGGATAATGAGCTACTATTTAATAGCTGGTTGGATAACCTAGTGTTTTGAAAGCTTCCTGTAGTCGTTTCGGTATTGAATTAACAAGTGTAGTGGTTTCTTCAGAGCTTATCTTCTCTCATTCGTCCTTAAGAACACTCTTTTCCTTCAAGTGTATATATATAAAGGATTGCCAAACCATAACTTTTAACATAATACAAAATCAACCGGAGTCTGAGTAAACGAAGTAAACAATGTATAACATTAGAGAGTATTTATAATATTTCTTAAAACTGGGAATCTCTAACGATAGATAAACTGGTAACTTAAATAAAATTTATATTCATGGCGTCAGTTAGGCTTTGGGCCCCCTTGAAGCTTTGCCCCCCCCACAGTGCAGGGGTTGCGGGGGGGGGGCAAGTGTTACGCCACTGGACTATGTTACACCACTGGACTGTGTTACACCACTGAATTATGGTCATGAACTCGTGGTAGGCGTGTCGCAGTTTCGGGTCCTGGTGCCTCTGAAGACCTATCGCGTACAGGGGGCTGATGTGCGTTATATCTGTAGAGGCTCAAAGTCCTCTCGCTGGCGTTGTGTGGTAGTCTGGAGCTCAGGTTATGTCAACGTCCCTTGACTGCGGTTTAAAATACTGAGGTATGTCACCAATAGTGTTCCATTATATCAGAGCTGCCAAACCTTTTTATCGCCGTGGACCAATCACCATCTGATAATTTTACCGCAGCCCGCTAGGGGGGTGGGGGCTTTGACTGTTTATATTTCAGATTGGTTTGATTTTATAGTTTTAATTCAATTGTATTTAAAAATGCCTTCAGAATAAAACACAGCTACACCAGAAAATGAATCTAAAGTGATTTAAGGGGACGATTCAAATGAGAAAAATCGGTCAAAAAATCAAATGTAATTTTTTTAGCCTTAATTATTTTTTATATACTTTTCTACAACCTCACAAAATTTGAAAGCTTTAAACATAAAAAACGCAGAACTATGATAGCTTTTACGATCCTTTTCACTCACATCCCTATGGCAAATCAAAATTTTAAACTTACTTATCTCAGAAAGATAAAATAACTAGTTTGTCTTCATTTATAATGCTAAAGATTTTTTAGCGCGTTTTTCACGTAGTGGAACAAGCGCTATTAGGACGCAAATTTCGTCTTCGTCTTCGTTCCATATTTTGTCGTACATTTTTCTCAGCCAATAAGCAACCCATTGACCTCGGGTTTTTGGCATTGGGTCGCATTTGTGCCCTAGATGAGCCGAATCATATTTAAATTTTCCCATAGTTTTCCCGAATTTTCCTACAAATTTTCCTGAATTTCGCTAGTTTTTGCTTTTTTATAGTGCTGATACAGATTTATTGTAAAATGCAACATGTGAAAAACTCGCTAAAATTACTTGGCCATGCCAATGATTGATATCTTGTTAAAGAAATTTTCAATAAGCATTAAAAAAAAAGAAGTATTGTACGAATACCAATCATGTTATGACAAAACCTATGCCAACTTTTGTTATACAAAGCTTGACGTATTTGTAAATCAAACTTCATACGTGTACGTACATCTTTGTAGGAGGAGTAGAATTTTAAAATCACTTCAAAAATTTGAAGTTTTTTTTTTAAAAAATTAAATGCCTAGCTTTTTATGAAATTTTGAGTACAAAATCTGTTTTACATAGTATACACAAATAAAAGGCTACCAAAATTTTTTTTGAAAATCCTTAAATTAAAATTTTTTGAGTAAATCGTACCATGTCCACTTAACAGGGAATATAAAGTGATTTCCGTGGAAAGTCGCACAAACCCGAGAGGAAAACACCACAATAAATAAAATGGGAATAATTCTATTTTCCTTGAGAAGCTCGGTAACATTTGATCCATGGACCGGTCCGCGGCCCGGTAGTTGGGGGTCACTGCTTTTAGTGTGACGTTAATAAACTCTCACCCACTCAAGAGCTTTGTATACAGAGCCACATTCGATCTGTGGTTTACTGACCTCTGGAATAGTCGAATATTTAGTTACGTAGGGTTAAAGTTGATTAAGGTATCCGACTGGTTGCGACAACTTTTTTTTTATTAAAAAAAGGGAGATATGGGGGTTTCCTTGTTATTTTTTGATTTGTTTAATGCATTTTAAGAAAAATGTGCGAAAATTAAGAAGAGAAAAAGAAATTATTATGACTAAAATGGGAAAAAATAGGTAAAAATTGACAAAAAATAGCATAAACGCGTACGTTCTGCACCAAAGGTTTACGTACAAATTTTCAATTTTTTCAATCTAATCTATTATTCAATTTTGAAATGACCTTCAGGATAGGAGATATTTTTTTTCTTACAAAAACTAGAGCACTTTATCTCGGTTACTGTATAAAAATAGTTAAAAAGGCAGTGATTATATTCACATAAGAGACTGTAAATTTGTAATAAAACAGTGATTGATACATCTGAAGGTTAAAACAATTCTACTATTATACAGAACTTATAGAAAAAATTTCACAGTTAATTATGTTCAAAACTTTTTTAGCAATCGCTGACCCCGTTTGAGCATTTTCAAACAATCACATTTCGAGTAAAACGCCTTTTAAAGTATGACATCCTGCTTAAAGTAATGGCATCTGCTTTTTACTAAAACACTTGTAGTTTTTGTTCTAGTAAGCGGAAAATGATAAACTTTGTATTTTTCGAAAGCTAAATCATAAAAAAAAATTGTCAATTTTTGGCAAAATCCACAGTTTTAGGGTATTCGGATACCTTAAAATGTCAAAATTATGATTTAAAGAAATAAACTAATTATTTTCTAAACAAAAACCTATTTGTTTTAATTCACATTAAAAACGGAAAAATTCTGTTATCTCTCCTCATCTTATCGTCACGCACACTATCTTACTATCATCAATTTCTGTTGAGACTCATGCCTGTAAGAGGTATTTCATATCTCAGCTAAATTTCTCCACCAACTTCTCACACACAAATTGGAATCGTATGATTAAGCATCTTACGTAAGCGGTGACGAAACAAAAAATAGCGTGAGCATTGTCAGAGCAGGAGAAATTACGTCATTTCGCGCGGCAAAGTTCTGAAAGAAAAACGGATGTAATGGAGCTAAAAAAGACTTGAATGCAGGATTAAAAGTAAAAAATTGATAGAATTATTTGGGAGAATGAGTTCTAAAAAGTAGGAAGAAAGAAGAGCTGAGAGAGTGAGAGAAACGGGAATAGGTCTTCAAACTTACAATTTAAAGTTTCATTGATGCCGTAATGTTAAAAAACTAGTGACATTGACAAAGTTAAAATTTCTGAATTGATATCGAATTACACACAGAAGTAAAAAAAAAAAAAACATTGACCCATTTGTATCTTCATGGAGGTTTTTTTTTTTATTTATTACAAAAACAGTTTTTAAGGAATGAAACATTCGATTTTTTTTTACTGAAGCAATATTTTTTGCAAAAACTTAACATTTTATTAACGCGAGGTAATGCTTTATGCATTAATGCTAAATAATGCGTAAACGTGACCATGCATCCAGTTCAAAAAGGACCCATCTCGTTATCAGGTCACGTGTCTAATTCTCGCAAACCACAGCCGAAATGCCCCATTTTCAAAAAGAAAAGGGGACACGGTAGCCTAGTGGTCAAGGTATTGGACTCGCGATAGGTGTGCCATGAGTTCGAGCCTAGTACTGCTGAAAACCCCCGTGTATGAGAACGATGCACGTCAAATCTATCGAAGCTGAAACGTCCTCCCGTTGGTGTGGTGTGGAATTTAGGCGAGGGGGTGCAAGTTCAGGTGTCGTTCTCGTAATTTGACCATCGTTCAAAATTACGATGTCCATCGCCAAAAGTCCTCGATTAGCTGGATAGTGCAACCTTAATATTAACTCCCTTATATTCACGCACACACAAAAAAGAAGAAATCTACTTTTAAAATTTAAGAAAACAAATTGGTGCGAAAAATAGAAGATTTTTAGGGTTGATTGGGGATTGTTTATAAAATCACACCTTAAAACTACTCAAGACCAATTGATGACAGACATCGTAATTTTGGACATTGGTCAAGTGACGAGGATGATACTTGAACTGACAAATCACTCTCCAAGCTTCCACCCTAACATGAGGACTTTGAGCTTCTTTATATTTAATGTGCATCAGCCTTTCTACACGGCTGGTCTTTAATAGAATCACTCGGACTCGTGATGTAACAAAAAAATCCTGGTCACGAGCACGTGACCCTATGACTTGGTTACCGCACCTACAACATTCTATAAGGCAGAATGTAGTGGTACAACGAAAGAAAATGCTCAATTATGTCTCTATCAATGATAAAATTAAGTAAACTTTAAAAAACTCTCTTCCAAGGGATTTCATCTTTGAAATCCACAAATATTAGAATACATAAATCATTTATTTCCTCATATATATTGCTGTATTTTTCCTTAATAAATCAAAACAACCAACACTATTACATACACTACTGGCCACCGTAAATGCAACATCCTGAAGGAAGCACGCAAATAACATGAAATTTACAACATGCATTAGCGGAGGTGAGATATGCAAATCATTAGAATTTCAGCGCAGACACACATCACGCACGCCTGTGGCGCCACCTCAAAGCGCTATTTAAGGCTTGGAGGTTTCGACGATTTCAAGTTGAGCAATTGTGTTTTTCTTGTGGTTTTTTTTTCAAAAAAACGATCAGTTATGTCTCTTAGAAAACAGCGATAAGCTTTTGATCAAGTATCCGAGTTCAACAGAGGAAGGATAGTGGCCTACCGAGATTGTGGATTATCTTTCAGGGAAATCGATAGTCGTGTTGGACGAAACCAAACAACTGTAATGCGGATAAGTCACCGTTGGATGCAGGAGGGTACGACGGATCGACGTGGTCGATCGCATCCACCTCAATGCACCACTTCACGTAAGGACAGGCAAATTGTGCGCATGGCAGTGACAGATTGCTCAGTCACATCACGAACCACAGCACAGCACATTGAGTCTGTAACACATCATTCAGTGTCTGCGCGTACCATTCGACGCCGTTTACAGCAGAGTTGTCTGTCCGCAGAACGTTCATTGCTTGGTCTACCCTTGACGAAGAACCACAGACGTCTCCGCCGCCAATGGTGCGATGATAGAAGGATGTGGGTGGCAGAAGGGAATGAAGTTGTCTTTACTGACGAGTCACGCATCTGTCTGCAACACCACGATGGTCGGATTCGAGTCTGGAGACACCGTGGAGAGAGGATGGTGAACAGCTGCGTTATGCACTGCCACACTGGTCCTGCACCGGGTATTATGGTATGGGGCGGTATTGGATATCGCTCTCGCACTCCTCTAGTACGCATTTCCGGTACTTTAAACAGCCAGCGCTACATCTCCGAGGTGTTGGAGCCAGTTGTCCTTCCTTACCTTCAGGGCTTGGCCACAGCCATATTTCAACAGGATAATGCGCGACCACACGTGGCACGCATTGTCCAAAGGTTCTTCGTCAACCACCAGATTGAATTGCTTCCCTGGCTGGCTCGCTCTTCGGATCTTTCGCCGATAGAAAACATATGGTCCATGGTTGCTCAACGATCGACCCAGATTACACCCCCAGCTGCCACACCAGATCAACTTTGGCAACGTGTGGAAGCCGCTTGGTCTGTTTTGCCCCAAGAACACATCCAAAGTCTCTTTGAATCAATGCCGAGGCGTGTGGCAGCGGTGATCTCCAACAATGGTGGCTACTCTGGCTACTGATTCTGGCAGGAACCACACTTCACAGAAGTCTATAAATTTAATCATTTGATACTTTGTCAACATTTTATCTACAAAATAAATTTTGTTGTGCTATCTCTTGTCTTTCTTGGTGTTGTATTTACGGTGGCCACAGTGTATATTATCTAAAATCACATCCAAAGTCTCTTTGAATCTATGCCGAGACGTGTGGCAGCGGTGATCTCCAACAATGGCGGCAACTCTGGCGGCTAAATTTAACATATACAGTCGACTCTCGATAATTCGAAGTTGGAGGGACCAGTGAAAAACTTCGAATTATCAAGAAAGAAGGGGGGGGGGACTCCCAAAGTACTAGAAGAAAAATTATTTTCGAACACAGTGAAATTTGAAACTATGTAATAAAACAACAATTGTGAACATTGTCTAAAATTATTTTAAAGTAATTTTTAAAAAGTACAATAAATATTATGCAGAAGTTCAAAGTGCTGTATTAAAAGAATATATTCAATGCATTCATAGACAATGCTACGCATGTCTTCTTCACAATAGTGGACCATCCTTTCTGAGCACATGTGTAGCAAAGCCACGCGTTAAACGAAAGATGTGATTGGCTGACAACAGGTGCGGTTGGTCTATTGTCCACTTGAAGAATGAAAGCAATAAAAGTGTATTTTCGCCTAATGAACTGGCAAAAACTAAAAAGAGGTAGCAGACAGATGGTCATTAAAGGGGCTACATTACAGGTGAGACACACAGAGACAATATAACACAAAACTTGTAAGCTCCAACTTGTTTGCTACAGGACTGTACATGATAGTATCCGAATTGTCAAAAGTTTTATATGATTACTTCAGATTATTGCGTGTTGTAGTCTGTCCATCCACAGATTTTACTTTGAATTATTGAGTGTAGCAAAACGTATTGTTTTAGTTCGAAATATCAAGAGTTTTTCTAGGGACTGAGCATATACTTCGAATTAAAGGGAGGTTCGTATTATCGAAGGTTTGAACTATCGAGAGTCCACTGTATATACAACACCTAGTTAAATACACCTTCTATTATTCCCTTGGAATCAAGGATAGAACCCATAAGTTACCCCAAACCAATTAACTATCAAAATCGTCCTTTTAGATTACTGTGCTCTTGACTGCTTGTATTCAAGTTTTCCAAGCGAATGGTTACACTAAAAGAGTACCAGTAAATTGATCGGTGTTTGGGGGGAGGTTTGGATTTTGAAATGATAAGGATCTATTGAGTGATCAAATTCGAATGTTAAAGTTTTTGTTGTTGCCGCGACATACTCCTCATTAATATTCATTAACAACTTTGGAAAACATCGAAAAAATATTCACCCGATTAAAATTCGACCAAACAAACCTGCGATAAATGAATAACAAAAATTGAGACACTGAAGACGTTGAGCAAGCAAAGGAATTCTTGGTTCAAACTTGTGAAAGGAATATTCCATGAAAAATAACACTGAACCACTGAGGATGATTCATGTCTGGGAAAAATCACCTTTTGGTCTGATCATGTAAACAAGATGAAACTATTTTGTCCGGAGTTTCATTTATTTATTTATTTTTATTTGCGCAATACTTGTGCATCAGAAGAAATGTTTTTGTCCATAAAATTTTAAGATCGCACGCGATGACCTTTTCAATAAACACATTGATTACTTTCTTCCTCTTCCCGCTAATATGATGTATTAAAAGTAATTCTGCCATAAAAGTGGTTTAAAAGGAACATATTCGAGTTTTACACGGTTATTGAATAAACAAAACAAAACAGCAATTAAATGATGGAATTTTCAAAATAAGCTATGAAGTTCCTGTTTTCAGAAACTTCATTGAAGAAATAATATTTTACACACACAGAAATTCAGTAAACGACATAAACATACAGATGAATTTATTGGTTAAGATACTAACTACAATATCTTTAGCTGTGTATAGCACAGTGTAGGAAATTTTAAGAGATGTTTTTGAACCAAATTTTCTCGATTAATAGTATTTTATTATTCTCAGTTCCAAGTTTTTAACTACTTTCTTTTACTGCTTTTTATAAAGCATGCTTTCTAGAAAAGATAAAGATTCAATAATATTGTTTAACACGTTGATTACCGGTTATGCGATGTTATTTTGATAGTTAATGTTATAAAATTGTTTTTTCGAAAGCCGAAAAACTTTAATGACACATATGATCTACAAGAGATAATTATGTACATAGTATTGATTTCTTCTATAACCCCTCCCTTTTTTATAGAAAATATTTTTACAACGCACTAGCGCGTGGCTAGCAGAGACGGTAAAGTGGTAAAGTTATACCGGAAAGCCACATTAAGCACTGGCGCGTGATGTTTAAAATGAAACCAAAAAATTAAAATACATGACAAATGAATGTATGTGTGGTTTTTTGTGGCGGTTGAAATGTCACCTTTTGCGCATTTTAAAAATCTTCCTCTTCAGCATCTGAATTGTAGAAACCTTGGGGTGAAAAGAATTCATCGCTAACTACCATCACTCGAAACCCGTGCAAAAATTCATCCAAAAAATTTAATTATCTGTTAAAATCTTATTAGATTGCAATTTTAGGAGTTTGTGAAGATTCTATAGAGCTATCATCATGTTATAGCAATTTTAATAACTAATAACAAAGTGCAAATTTAAGAAGAAATATCTTCAGAACTAGTTACACCCTGCTAATACCATTAGACCAACCATATATACTATTCTGATTGAAGTAGAGAAAAAAGGTTGAAGCGCAAGACTTCACGCTCCAACCGTGCTTGGCTTCTGAGATATTATTCCATATTATACACTGGCGCACGTATAGCTCTTTAACGTTGAAGGCACATACTCCTCTAGCTGGGGATTGACAATGAAAGTGTTAATTCGCATTGAATGATAAAAAAATAGGTTTTTTTTTCCAGCAATAATTTATCAAATATTTTTCCGGAATTTTTCATTTCTAAAAATAGTAATTACTTAATGCAAAGTAAAATTTTTAATAACTATACAATAATTACTTTTAAAAAAAAGAATACAGCACTTTTTCTTTATTACGAATTCTAAAAATTATCTTCAGAAGCTCAACAAAGGGAACACGGGATGGAACATTTTTGAGTTTTAAAATTATATCATTAATAATCTTAGTAATCACATTTTTAAATAGATTTGTTGATACTCCACTTTAAAAAGTAATTATTATTTAATGTATCTTTTTTAAAAAAGTTAAGTTGAATATATCTTTTCCCAAGCCCTGTTCAGTATAGTATTCAATGATATAAAAAAAATTTTGGTTTGCGAAAATTTATTGTAGAATACTTTATTATTAATTCGGTTGGATTTTTTTTTTTTTTTTTTTTTGCAGGAACATCATTGGATTTTCACCATTATGGAGACAGTTTTTGCGTAAAATAAAGAAATGAAAAAATACAAATTAAACATAACACTCTGTTTTGTTTTAGATCACAATTTAGTTTTGTTTTAGATCGTGTAATACGGTAAATTCGTACCATGCTATGGAAACCATGTTATACCAGACTTTATTTAAATTATTATTTTAAATAATAATTTATATAAATAAATTTATTAATATTTTATTAAATAATAATTTATTTAAGTTATTATTTTATTCATTAATGAAATTAATTATGTATGTACATAATATTAATTAGGGCAATATGAACCATATTATATCGAAACCTTGTTTCGTGTTTTATGAAACTTTGAAAAAATATAAATCAAGGCAATGTGTACCGTGTTATATGGAAATCAAATCTTAAAGTATAAAATTTTATGATAGTTGAAATTTCGTTCCAATAAAAATAAATTGCAAAAATAAGTTAATTTCAAGTTTTTAAACTAAAACAAAACAGCAGAAAACTTTTACAACCAAAAACAAAAATATTACAAAATTAATTTTCATCAGGAATTACAGCTAATCTATCTCCCTACTTAAAGTTGGTCGAAACTTTTTTATTTCACTAGTTATTTCTCCATCATTACGAAAGTTATCTGACGTAGCTGCAATGACCTGTTTCGATCTTGCAATTCTTTCAGAAGAATCACTTTATAAGGAACTGTGCAATTCACTTTTAAGTTTTCCGTTACGTTCTACTGAAGTTAGAAATTCCCCTTATTGAACGAAATCGAAGAAAATTTCAGTTGGGAATTTCCCTTATTGAATAAAAATGATTTTCAATATTTTAAAATCGTATTATATCAAAACAGTGTTGTAGTCAATTCAAGTTTTGTGCCGTGTCATATCGAATCCGTGTTAAAATAATCATAAATTTCGTGTCATATCGAAAACGTGTTTTGCAAGTGCCGTGTTATATGAAGGAAACCGGTACTTTGATTCATAAAAAATTTCGCAAGAAACGAAACTTTTACGATCATAATCGTAACCACGGTAACCAAGTGATTATGGTCGCGAGATCGTAACCAACGGTCAGGAGATATCCCAGTAAAGTTGTGAGTTTGAGTTCTGATATTACTGATAACTCGTCATGCAGCCAGGTTGTTGCTTGCTAAATCTGTCGACACTCGGGGTTTTCACGTTTGTTCAAGTTCGGAGAGTAAAATGCTATCTTCAATATCGTCTTCGTTATTTGATTACAGTTCACTATTTCGACATCCGTTGCCAATAGTCACGACTTCGAACCAGAACTGTTGTCCGTGCCTTCATGTCCGCCGTAAAATGTAAAACTGACCACCAGCAGGAAGAGACCGTACGATGCCCGGGTGTCTAACATCCGGGCATTTATGAATAGAATGAAACGTCCTGTAACCGAGCTCGACCTACCCTAATGTGGACATCCAGCAAAGAAACATTTTACTATTCCACCTCCACCTTCGAATACGCCAAGTTGTAAAGGATGTCCCCGGCATCCGTTAATAATTGGAAATTTTAATGAATACCAGCCATCATCAAAACAAATATAATTTATTAATCCTTTAACAAATCTCACAAACCCGGGCTAGGATATGCACTCATATTAAAGTATTGGAGCAAAAGCGAGGTAGACGAGATATTTAATATCTAATTATGAGTAGAAGCAATTACTTTTGGAACGTTTGGTAATTTACGTTCTAGATAATCGTAACTCCTATCTCAAATAATCGACTTCTGGTGGATTTGATTTTAATTCAAATATCTTATTAACTGAACCGTAAATAATCAAACTTATATATTAATTAAATGACGAGTCACTCTCGTCTAAATTTTAAGTATACTTTACGCTAATAACTAACTTCTATTTCTCTCTCAAACCTAAAAGTTTATGCTTAAATATAAGCCCTAATTTACATAGATCACATCTTCTTCTTCGGGAGAAAATTTTCAATTGAACAATATTTAAAGTAATAGATTTTTCCCAAGAGGATTTGTAAGAGGCACGTGAATAGACCCGTTAGAACGTTTTCACTATATCGACCCCTTTACCACGTATAGTAAAACCGCTGTAACACCTGTCATTCTCAGCACATCTTCTTACCATCGCAGTCACTATAGTAGTTATTCGACCATCTTCACAGATGGTTTGAAAAGAGAAGATTACTTTGGCTGTGGAGTCGTGTTTGAAGATAATATGTACGGTTATCGGCTTGACACTTCTTGCGGCGTTTTCACTGCTGAGGTTGCCGCCATTTACCTTGCATTTCCAATTAATTGACTCCAATATGCCTGTAAATACTGCATTTATACTGACAGAATGAGTGTCTTAGAGGTGTTTGAACTAAGAGGTGTCATCCAGTAGTATATAATGTACTCGACATCACGAGTTGACCGTACGCCACGTAGGTATCATTGTCAACGAGCAAGCGGACAGCGCGGCTTGGTCAGCGACAACCTATCTGTCGCTAGCAGTCCCTCTCTCGGATAGGAAGCGCGTCATTCTGTATCATATTTTTACAGCTTGCAGGAATCATGGAGTTAGCAGTTGGACAACAAACTGCATTTTGTAAAACTTATCGTAGGAGCAGGGCCTGTGATGCCAAGTTTTCGTACTCAGTTCTTCACCATTTTGATAGATTGTCCCGTTTTTAATCATTCTCCCATCACCTTTTTTAATTCATCTCATTTAACCTTATCTGACTTCTGACTTGGTGGGAGAACCCCCTCCCCTCCAAATCTATTTGCTTTTATTTATGAAATTGGATTTTTATACTTAATTTTATTTGTTGTTTTAATTAATGTTTAAAAAATATATGTGCATTTGCGTGTGTGTGCATATGTTATATGTATTTTTAAAATTTTAATATCTTAACAAGTGTTTGACGCCGTTTAGCCGGAATCGGCTCCTGCGTCATTATACTATGCATTTCACTCACTCACTCGAACCGGAACTGAGCCAAAAAAAATTTCGGTTCGATATATCTTCAGTCATTTTATTACTGTAACCAACTATATAATTATATCATCATCATATGTACACTAATTCTCGACTTCCTGTTTTGATGTTCGCTAGTACTTTTCTGTTTCAGTTTCGCTTGAAACTACTTGTGGAAGGCATATTTAGTTCAATTGAGAGAACTAGAAAGTCGTTTGCACTTTATGGAAACGATTTTCTCGTCAGCATTTTGAGATAAAACTTTGGCAACTTCAGAATGATCATCTTTTTTTTTTTTTTTGCTTTCTTTTATTTATGATTTAAAAAAAGATTTATTTTAAAAATGGCTCCTAAAAATGACAGATGCCTCGATGGTTACGTAATTGCGCTTTCGGAGGAGAAATCTTCGCATCAACAAATGAAAAAGCAGTGTAAAAATTTCGGCTAATGCATTTAAAAAAAAAGGTGCTTATAATATATTAAATTTGGAAGGAAAAAAATCTAGCTGAAAGTAAAAATGAAAACAGGTCTACGTAATCTCACCCCAAGACTGTTTGAATGATCAAGTTAGTAAAATCATTCACAAGGATTTAAACATGTTTTTAAATGTTTAAATTTAAAGTTCATCTGCTTTTGCCCTACGCTTCTGCAATGGTTTTTTGTGCTTTTGGTTTAGTAAAACGAGTCTTTGAAAAACGGAATCCAAGAACACTGAGCGTACAAGAGGAATGGAGTAAAATTAGCATGACAGCACCAAGTGTTTTGGCCCATCGATAGCTCAGTTTAAATTAAAAGACTCATACTCAAAAGACTAAGTAGTGGACTGCTTTGTATCTATGTCTCTTTATTCCAAAAGTCCATGGCCATCTCCCGTCATTGCACTCTCACTCCCCACGTCTTAGCGGGGGCACCCCAATCGTTGATCATATTTCATCTCCCTACCTTTGGGAAGCGATCACAGCTTCTTACAAGTAGCGAGGCACTCAACACCAAGAATAAGTTTACTTACAAGGAAAATTAGAGCTAAGGCTATTGAAAAGACACATGACTATCAGACAGAAGCAAATCACCACATAATAAGGCAACACGGCATTTATTGATAAAAACTAACTATCAAAATTGTTTCCATAAAGTGCGAACGACCTTCTGTATTGATGATTTAAGATAAGAATATACATAAAATAAAATTATTCATTCGGAACTGAACCGAAAACCGTAATTGAACTGATATGTATATTTTTTTAGTTGAATCGGAACGAAAAAAAATTATGGTTTGGAAGTCTTGAAAATATTCCTCGTGTTGCTTTAAGAGTATAATGCTTATAATTAATCGTGAATCCTAACAATTTTTTAAGCCAAAAGAACTTTGAGAAAAGATATATTTTCTGTAAATGTAACAGCTTTTGGATGTATCTTTCTGTTGTTCTTTGTCCATTCTCCCTATTTAAAAATAATAACTACTTGACAGATAAAAATCAATTTCTATCTAAGACTGTTACTATCATTTTCAGTATCAGTTTTAACGATTTATAGCAGCCTTTAATTTGAATATCTAATGCCAAAAATTCTAACATACACGCCAAAGCAAGGTCGCAAACACAAATGGTTATTAAACTGATGAAAAATATTGTTCAGGAAATTTTGAACATTAAATTCTCTGTAGAAACGGTATTTTGTGATCGAAAAGATTATTAGCGGATCAAATTACTCTTAAGAGAAATTACTTTTTCAATATTCGTTAATGAGTAGGAGTGACCTCGGCGACCGACTTGATGACAAAAATAGATGTTTCTATTAAATTCCAGAAGGTTTGTCGCGGCCCGAAATTTGCAGGTGTAAGAGGGTTCGGAAAAGAAGCAGACATGATCTTAAAAATAAAGCTACTTTTATTATATCTTTAACACTTAATGAAAATGTACCAACTCTACAGCTTAACTCTGATATCAATTTGTGAAATCCTAATACTTAATCTTGTATACAAGATTACTGAAAATCACTTACTATTCTATTAGAATTAATTGGGACAAGCATTTTTTTCTTCTGAGTTGGTACGTGATTATTAGTGATATTCCAAACCACCGCAAATTGGTTATATCTGCCTAGACCAGTGATGGGCAAAGTACGGCCCGCAGGCCAACTCCGGCCCGCGAAAGTATTTAATCCGGCCCGTTGAGGGTTTATCGACATGGATAGTACATGGCCCGCTACAATTACGTTTTGACAGTCGAGAAGTTTCAAGTGGATTTTACTTATAGTAGAATAATAGATACATAGCCTACAGAAGAAGCTGAACTAGCCGCGTAGTTCATGTGTTGCATAATACGGTGTGCAAAGCGTGGTTAAATGAGATGCACGGGCGAGTGATCTCAGTCGCCACTCGCCAGCTATCACTGACCGCACGTTTTACGTTAATTTTGTCTCTTGTTCTTGCTTGTTTGCGTAACGCTTTACATTCATAAATGTTTAAGGAAAAAAAAACACCCCTTTTTTAAGATAATGGAGTATAAAAAAAGTAAAGTCGATTCCGAGTATCGTTTGTTTAAAGAAGAGTGGTCTTGGAAATGGTTTCCTACGGAATACAACGGTAAACGCCCAGAAAATTATGGCGATGTTCGCGTCGTCTTATGCGTGCGAACAGACTTTTTCGACCATGAAATTGCTGAAAAACTCAATCAGAAACCGATTGACTGATGGACACCTTTTCGCACTGCTGAAAGTTGCTTCGTCACAGCTGGAACCTGCTTTCGAAAATATTATGGAAAATCAAAAACAATTACATATGTCTCACACGTCTTAAATGTCAGGGCCTTAGAATAAGAGTTAAAATAAATATTATTTAAGGTAAAGCGTAATTTGTAACATTTGTGTGTAATGCTGTACTGTTTTTATAACATTATGATTAAAAGCTTTAACACAAAATGCATTTTTTCTATAATTCTGACTTTCCTCTAGAATTTCTTAAACTTTGTGGCCCCCAATTAAAAAAGTTTGCCCACCACTGGCCTAGACGTAATATGATTGATCGACCTTGATCATAATTTACTCGTTTGATTGGTTTTGGTGTATCAATTGTCCATTTGTGAGTCTTTCATTGCGGCAGTTGGTGGTTATAATTTTGCGTCCCTTGTAACACGTATTATTTTTACCTGTTCTGAGATAGTTTTTTTTCCCAAGGAAGCGTTCTAAAATAATCGTTCTTAATAAACACACTTTTATGATTGTGAGAGATGTAGGTACTGCTGTTCGTGTGGAGAAATCAAGTGTTTGAAGAATTTTAACAACATTTTAGAATTCCAGATCATCGTCTCCAAACAGAAAAGTGAAAATGTGGACATAAACGTAAATCTACCCCAAGAACTAATAAAATTCTAATAAGAAATAGAAAAATAAATCGAAGAAAAGCAATGACAGACCATTGAAGGGCTCAACCATACGGAAAAGGCTTATGGAAGTTGGCCGCATGGTAAATAAGACCGAGGGAAAACAATTTCTCTCAAAACATGATGAAAAAACGTTTAGAATGTACCAACAATTACTGATCATGGCCTGTTAACAAATGGAAGGTGATTTTCAGTCATGAAATATTTATTTGTCCAAGGATACAAATCAAGTATAGTTAAAAGAACTGTTGGTGAATACTACCAGATCATAACCAATGGACTGTAAAACACCCTTCTAAACAGATGTTTTGGAATTTTTTCACAACAAATGACACTCTTGAAGCTTAGTTTCTCTTTAAGCCATAATGCATTCTGTCAAATACATATACATATTACGAAGTAGAATTATTGCATTCATTGAAACATTTGATGGGACATTGAATCATGACTTGGCTTCTTGTCACAGTTCGAAATTGGTCGAGACTTTTGTGCGGGAAAACAAAATAAAAGTGGTTACTTGGCTTAGTAGTTCACCAAGACCTAAATACTATTGAGAATTTATGGCATATTCTCAAGAATCGTTTAGATAAGGTGAATTGCACGACAGCAGAGCAAATGATAAAAAGTGCTATACAAGTGTGGTTCCACGATGATGAAGTTAAGAACATGTGCGCTGCACTAGTGAAGTCAATACCAAAAACTGAAGAGGTCATTTTGCTACAGGAGGACATATTTCGTACTAATGTAGAGGTTTATCTGTCTACTTAAGGTATGTAATGATTAAAAGCTAAAGTTTTAGAAAAATTCATTTCCTTACCATTCATCCCAATTGATTCGAACAGTATTGCAGCTTCAGGGACGATCCTTCTCGAACCCCGATCACTCGGTCAGCTCCAAGGTTATTTACTTCTATAACTCCTGGTGCATTCTGTAACGAATATTACTTTCAGGACGCATGACCTCCCAGTCGCATTTCACCTTTTCCTATTCTTGGATTTCACGCTTAACGATCTACGAATAACCTCACATACCCTACGTCATGGTTTAAATAGTAGTTACATTTGCACAAAATCAAGTTATCTCTACAGAAAGCGGTTTTTAAACAAAAATCATAGTTAAGGAATAGTTTTCCCAAGAGGATTAGTAGAAGAACCCGAATGGTACCAGTTACAGGTTTTATGGGGTTTATTTGGATAGAAAGCTGTATAAGCTCCTAGATGGTTCTTTCCAGCCTATATAAGGACCATGCAGGGAAGCAACATTGAAGTCAAGCATTAGGCAGGACTATGCTTTATACGAAATTGTGATTAGTTAGCTTTATGCAATTTTTGAATCTGTGTGTTAAGGTGGATTTATACGAATGTGGTAATTATTTTGTGGCAGAAGATACACGTACTGTAAATATGAGAGAAATTCAGAATAAAATACGAATTACTTCAAAAGAACCTGCCTACTAATGACATTGACCTCACTGACATTTAAAGCACGATCAACCATGCAGCCATACGCAAAATGGGACGACTCGAGATGAAACAGAAACTCTTTTAAGTACAGTAGAACGTCGTTAATCCGAACGTTTATTATCCGAAACGTCAAATATCCGGACCAAAGTCAGGATACGTTTTCGAACAGTGCAATGCTAAACATGTGTTTCCTGTGAGGCCAAAAGTGACCGGAAAACCCAAGGTGAGGGATATTTGGGGAATTTCTGTTGTATGATTTGGTAAACATCTGCGCGGAATATTAGGTCAGTTTGTGAGCGGGGGTATACGTGCTCTTTTGTTGAGTTTTGTTGATGTAGAAACCTGGATGGCATGCGATGAAGAAGACTGAGGATTTTT
This sequence comes from Trichonephila clavata, assembly GCA_019973975.1. Lineage (NCBI taxonomy): Eukaryota > Metazoa > Arthropoda > Arachnida > Araneae > Nephilidae > Trichonephila > Trichonephila clavata. The sequence goes on along the minus strand of BMAO01038015.1, from coordinate 53,319 downwards.
CAAATGCTAAATGATGACGAGATTGTGACTTCCGTGCCAGAAGAATCCAACCCTGTTGACGATGAAACGGATGAAGACGAGGACAACAACAACAACGAAAGTAGCAAGGGTCCATCAAATGCTGAGGTGTTTTCTGCGTTAGAGACAGCTATGGAGTGGTATGAATAACAATCAAAGTGCTGTCCTACTCAACTACTGCTGCTAAAGAGAACCAGAGACCTTGCGTTGAAAAAAACGAAGGAGTACAATAGTACAGAGAAAAATAAGTGATCATTTTCCACAATCAAGGTAAAATTACGACAGTTTGCACCTATTTGCTTTTTCTTCTAGCACGTTTCCCGCTTAGGATGATTTTCAATATTTGTATAGTGTCCAGTATCATATACTGCATGGATCGCATTCGGTTTTCGAATATCCGAACAATCGCGTATCCGAAAGGTGTCCGGTCCCAATTGACGTTCTACTGTATTTACATAATAATGATGTTAACAAAGAAGCCTCATTTACATCATAAGAATAAATGAGTAATTAGCCTGCTTTTTAATAACAAAAACAGTTTTTGTTCTGGTGTAGTTAGTTCTTGTTATTAATTCACAGATTCGTGTAGTTTTTGATATACAAGGGTGTTTATCAACTCGAACAAAGAAGTCAGCAAGAAATAAAGAACACATTTGTGCTATGTAGGGAAGCATTAATAAGAGCATTTACATCGAAAAGCGGTGAGTTATTATATAATGATTTTTTAGTTAAGGGATTTTTCTTTTCAAGCAAGAAAAATGGTTGAATTTTAGAAATAACGTGCTCTAAATTTGAGTGATATGGAACGAAAATAATTTCGCTTAAAAAACTTCGCTTAACTGCGCTCTCGTGTCAAAATGACCATTAAGTAATTGTCATTTTTCTCCGTTTCCCGCGTCTGTGTGTGTACTTATTGTGTTTGTGTGTGAAATTTTCGGAAAATAGAACTTCATATTTTCTTTTAAAAAAATTATTTTGTGAAGAGTGTTGAATTAAATGCTATAATTTCCTAGAGATTTTAAATTAAAATGGTCCCAATTCTATTACTAGAATAGCTCTGACGGCTGAATCTTGTCTGTTGCTATGGTAACAAGATTAAATCTATTTTCGGTAGTATAAGGAGTTGTACTTGGAAAAATGTGATTGGTACAGCATGTTTACTATTTTTTTTTTAAAAGAAGAGTTCTATTTTTTATGTTTTTGTATCTATACTCAAAAAGATAAAAATAAGCCGTAGTGTACTCCAAGGTATTGATGTGTATGTATTTCCAAAACTTCATATTGGGAAAATGGCTCAACCTATAACAAAAACAAGTATTGTACTTGGGCATCGGTTATTACATATAGCTAATTGACATAATTGTCCGAAGTTCCAATTTTTTCGGAAACTAGAACCGAAAACAACATTTGACCTTTGAAATTATTCGAATTATGATTTTATTAGGACTGATTCGAGAAACAGACGAGGTCCTGGTCCCGGGTCCAGTTGACCCCTGCCTTAAGACGTTCCCGGCAGAGGGATGCTTTTTAATTAGAGATGCAGTTACGCAACGGAGACTGTGTAAGCAACTACCAAAATTCGAAAGGGGAAGAATCAAAGAGAAGATAGAAACTTGCTGGTCAGCTTGGCGAGTAGCTCTCCGCCTAGGCATTTCTGATTTTACTGTGAAAAAGTGTTGAAATTAGTGAATAAGAGAGAAGTCAGTTCACGGCAAACAGGCACAGAGCACCCTTGACAGCCACTTGTCGAAAAAAACGTTACATCACACACAGCGTCATTTGTACTATTACCCAGCATCCACACATAGGCAGCATCTTCACTACGGGCCTCTGCGTCAGTTCGCACCATTGCAAGGCGCATGGCTGAAGGACAGTTGCTATAGTTTCACTTATTACACGTACTGTTACTGACACCATTCTCCATCGCCTCTGTTTGGAGTGGTACTCAACTAAATGGAATCAGGTCGTATTCAGCGATGAATTAAGATTAAATTTGGGCAGTGATAACAATCGTGTATGTGTGGTGAACGTTTCTATCCTGTTTTGGTTATAGAGCTGCCCACCGCTCCCACAACTGGTGTGATAGTATGGAATGTCATAGCATACTTCACATGGTCACCCTAATGTTGATCTAATGGACTATGGCAGTTCAGAGGTTCGCTCATGACATTCTTCAGCCACGTGTTTCCACTCTCATGGCAGGACTCCCAGGAGCCCTGCCCTGCCATCTGTTCTAAAATGGTTCCTGGAAGCCATTTTAGAACATAACAATGTTTGCTCTCAGAGCAAGGGTTTCACAGGACTACCTTTGCCACATTTCCATCCTTCCTAGGAGTTCTCGATAACCAGATTTGTCAACGATCTATCAATATCTGGGATCATTTAGGACGGCAAGGTGGACCCCTAAGAGTTTGGTCGAATTAGAAGAGCGTTACAGCAATTGAGGAATGAGATGTCGCAAAACATCATACGGGACTTGCATGTCTCAATGTTCGACTGTATCATATCATGCATTAATGCCAGAGGGCCCAACAGAGTACTTTAATTCTCCATTCAAATGTAATTTTTCCAACAATAAAGAATCGTTTTGCTTTGATTTTGTAATCACTTACTTTCAACAACGTCGTATTTACGAATGCTAAATTTCGTTTTATTCTGACAACTATTTCTTAGTGCGCAAATTTTTATGGCAGCGAGTGAACCATAACAAGAAAAATAAATTTTTACGACAGTAGGAATAGAAGAAGCATTCACTTTACAAAGCTGTGTCTACACATTTAAAATGGAACAAAATATCCTTATATATATATTTAAAATTTTTAGTATAAAAACTGTTATTAATTTTGAGAATACAAACATGTGGTAATGGGACAGTTTTACGTTTTAACAATGTTTCATTTTTAATAACAAAAAAATACACATTTAAAATTTTTCAATATAAAATTATAGATAATGCAGACAATTTCAAAAACCAATAAGTTCAATTTTAAGGCTAATAAATAAATTTCAAAACATAACATTACACCATTTTGATAGATGTAATACAATATCTGATAATATCGTATTTCTTGTTTAGTTTTCGATATTTCTTTACGTTGCTTGTCCGAGGAAATCCCATTATTAAGTGGTTTTTCCTAATTTTACCCATGAATCATTATTCATTTAGAAAAGACTAGATATTGTATTAACTTGATAAACTTTTACAGAGAAAGTATTCAGATTAGTTTCATTGACTATACCTTACCTAAAAAGGAAAAGAAAAATAGTGCTTGCATATTTTTTTAAAAACTAGTTAAATATTTGGATTCAGAATATATGTATATAAAAGAATTATATCATGTACTAAAAACTGGTTAAATGTTTCTAGAAAACAAATTTATAGAATCAAGTTATTGATCGAATAATCATCATAATCATCCCGATTTTATCAAATAACAAATTTTACCTCTTAGCAATATAAATCCTAACAAGCTATCTCGTATATTAATGAAATATAATATTTATTTTTATATATAATATAAGTTTTTAGTGCACGAATAAAAAACATCATTAAAAATATGTATGAACTCTCAAGTCATTATTATTAAACAATGCAAACAATAACATTTTCACGTCATCCGTTGTTAAATAATCTTTCCCAAATATAATATGATACTGTAGTTATAAAGATAAAATTCTTAGAGAGTAACAATAATAAAAGTATGTGTAATTTAACTTACTATTTTCAAATAATGTAAAAGATACAGTAAAATAATATTTGTATTAAAATTTTATTTTGCTAAGCTGTTATTTTTTTTATTTGAAAATTCAATCGTTTTTTTTAGTTTTGCCATTTGGTTTCTTGTTATTATTTATTACACAAGTACGGACTGATTTCTTCCGATTACGAAAAAAGATGAAATATGTTTGAAAATAAACTAGAAAAATAAGAGAACAGAAATCTAACAATTAAAAAAAAATCCAAGATTTATGAGTAATTTAATTTACCACATTTTAAAATATTTTAAAAACTACAGTAAAAAATGCTTGCAATATAATTCCGTTTAGATAAGCTGCTATTCTTTTCAACTGAATCGATTCTAAATTCAATCGATTTGTTCGTTTTGCTAAAAAAATCGTTTGGTTTCTTGTTTTAATTATTTATTACAAGTACGCAACAAAAATCTAACAATTCAAAAAAAAAATAATAAAATAAGGAAATTAATGTATTTACATTTTTTTTTAAAACAATATCTTAGTACTTATTCGATTTTAGTATTTGCACACGATCTTAATACTTATTCGAATTCTTACTTTTCTAACATTCAATATTTTTTAAAATTTTCATAAACATAATTATTTGAAGTTGCAATTCATTCTACATTTTCTATGTAAAAGAATGACCTAATTACCAATTACATTTCAAATATTACAAAAATGAAATTATTCGGACAACAGAAACATCTCAACCATTACAGCTCGTCTACAGTTCAAGTATAGTTTCTGATATTTCAACATTAAATTTTCATGCTTTAGCATGACTTTCGTGAGTCTTACCAGAATTTATGCGATATTTATGAACAACGAACTTGGCCCGAGCCAGTCGTTTATTTTAAGCAAAATGTCATCCCTTACGTTATAAACCAGTCTGGAGCAGTGTTCCTATACCTAGGTTGCTATGGCAACGACTTTTATTGAACATTGCCTACCAAAGAAGGGATGACGTCATAGCTCATGGATCAAAGCCGTCAGACAAAATTTCTTGGAAGAAAATATAATGGATTTGTAAATATTTTGGAAAAAAAAACAGAAGGTACGAGATGAAAATTCTTTCTAAAAAAGGAAAAAAAGGAGATATTTTTATGTTACACATTTTTATATACAAGAAAGATTTTATATATTTTTTCCTTTTAATGTTTGCAAATATAATCAATCTATTTTTATCTAGCGTTAAATAATGTAGAAGTAAAAGGTACAGTTGTGCTGCTGTTTGATGATAAAAAAAAACGAATCAAAATTTTGTATTTAAATATTTTTTAATAGTTATAATATAGTAGAGCAATAATTATATAAAGGTAATCTTTTTTAAAGTTTTGTGAATGAATTTTTTCTTTTTATTTCAACTTGATCATACTTTTGCGTTCAAAAAGTTATTCACATGTTTTTTAAAAAGAGGATTACGTAAGAAGTCCAAGATACCTTTACTTGAAATAATTTTCCCAAATGTATATTTTCTGTTTTCCAAATGGAAAATATTTAGAATGTTTTAATTACGGATGATTATCAAAGCGTCATTATGAAAACGTGTTACACAAAAGATCATAAATATATGTTAAAATAAATTTTTTTGTTCATTAAAATAAATGCACGATGGTTCCTCTCCCATTTATAAGGTTCTTACAAGTAAATTTTTATGCTGTTCAGTCATTCTGTGTGGAATATATAAATTTAATGCATCTGAGCTTGTGCTTGTATTAGTCTATTTTATAATTGCATTGCCTTTATATATATATATATATATATATATATATATATATATATATTGTTTGTATTATAAATTTTACATAATTATATTAACACAGAATCTGTTGCATCATTAGGCCGACTTGTTTTATGTATGAATCATCAGTACACTCAAACTGTCAAAACGTAAGTCTCGTGGCTGCTTTACATCTGTGCGCCTTTGTTGTAATGGAAACGAAATATAAATGATTGGATAAATTATAATTAAATTATTCTGAAAAAATATTCTCTGGTGATATTCGTGATAAAGTTCATTGGTTAAGATTTTACTCGTACATATCTATTGTTATGCAGATCGGGGCTCGAGGATTTTATGCTATTAGTTTCAAAGAGCAAAACAATTCTTTGAGAGTGATGAAAACTTATTGCGGGAAAACAATTCTTAGATATGTAGGATACAGCAGCAAAATTAGCTAAATAAATCCCAGAAAGCCTTCACACAATTTACAGCTCACAGACTCAACTTCCTGTGTCTAAAAATACAAATACGCAATGATTAAGATTATCCGTAAACACTCGCTCGATAGTAGTGCTAGTCGACTTTTCAAGGGTCAAAACAATACTCAGTTTTGTCGAGTGACTAGTCTATTTATACGCCGCTCGGATCTTTCGAGAAAGATCTGCTTAAGACGATATAGTACCCTAAAAATGATTAAACTGTCGAAAATTTTTTATTGGCTTATTTAATACTCCGAATATTTATAAATATGCCTGCAAAATTTCAAAGCTTTACCTGTATTTTTCATTAAGTAATGGAGCAATGTTTGATGCTAAACAGCAACTACCACGCCTACATTTCAGATTATCTACTAGAAAAGAGCCTGATAAAAAATGAATTAATTATTTTTCTAATGTGCATCAATGAGATTGACATTATATATGCAGTAATAAATAATTTTAAGAAAGAATTGTGCAATTCATGCAAAAATTCTAGTTTCTGAATTATTTACTGAAGATCAAATGGATTTGGTCAAGATTTAAAAGTTGTGCGTGCTTTTTATGATATTATTATGAATGAAATTAAAACTTCAAAACGGATTCTCCCAAAGCACAAGTACTAAATCTCATTTTGATTACTCAGATAATTAAAAATCTAATTCGTAAGAATAGAAAAACTCTCCCATTCTTATATATTTGTTTTTGGTGATATATATATATATCCCATGTGTGCGAGATTCAACACTTTTAATATTAAAATATTTTAAGATATTATTTAAACAAATGCACATATACAGTTCTTAGATTTTGATGTATTTTAGCTATACATTGTTATTTGATTTTGCTTTTATTCGTGTACAATATTTAACATGCGAATGCTTTTAAAATCATGGAAATAAAAAATAAAGGCATAAACATCTTTTGTACATGTTGTGCATTAGCTCTGAGCATGGAATTAGCTCTGAAGTGTGTGTATTTATTTTTTTAAATAATTATTAAGATAAAGTTTTATGAAATATTGATCTTTCATTCGTTTTTTTTTCTATATATTCATTATGGAAGTATACTGTTTAATTGTTCTACATTTGTGCAATTTTTTACGGTAAGTAGTTTTAAATAAGCTAATTAAAATTTCATAAAAGTTTCAGACTATTCTATGAATATTATATCATGCTATTCATGGAATGAAAACTTCAAATTCATATTTCTCTATGTTGAATTTTTGTACATATACTGTTATTCAAAACCTAAGACTTTCTTGATAATTGAAGCATGGGTTTGAAACTTTTATACATTTTCTGAAATGTATGTTTTGTAAAACTGTGCATGGAATTAGCTCTAACATGTGTGTGTGTTTAGTACTTTTTCTAAAAAATTTCAAAATCAAAATTAATGTTTTTTTGGGAATTTTTGGAAGTTTAACTATAAAAAAATTAATAAAAAATTAAAGAGCAACAGCAGAAAAAAACCCATGCAGTTTTATGTAGCATATTATAAGGTACTTCGAAAAAATTTTTTGAAAGAAAAGAGACATATTTAAAAAAGCCTTAGGGATTTAAAAAAAGGCTTAAAAAAGCCAAAATAAATTTTAATTTTACAAACATTTTGCAACAAATTTAAAATGTTTTGTGTGGAATTATTATTAAATATTAACCTTCATGAAATACAATTAAAACCAAATATCAAATATTAAAAATAAAAAAAATTGTGAAGATGGTACCATATCGCCTTGTCATGAATCGTGATATTAGATTTCACTAGCAATTTCCTGAAGCATCCATAAGGCCATCAACTCACCAAAAATGATCGCCAACATGGTCACCAAATCACAAAAATGGTCATCAAAAATGATGCCAACCTGGCTTAATCGCCAACATTTCGCCAAGTTTCCATTGAATCACCATTATAATGTTCGGAACGGCGTTGCTTGCGAATTTTACAATTTCAACATGAAATAAATACAACAGAAAGTAATATTAACGTATTACACATCCAGATACAAATAATTCACAATACTTTAAGCATTCATTGCGCAAAATTCGTAACAATATTTATGTACTAATTCGTATCAATATTTATGTACTTTTACGTATACCTATTATTCGCAAGGGTTAATTGAAAAAATCGAGGTGAAAGGATAAAAAAAAAACTTTATGATGTAAAAATTTATATATAATTAATATTTTGTATAATTTATAATAAATTTTTATTACACTCTATAGAAAGAACGATTTAGCAAATAAAATAGAAAAAGTACCATAAATAAATTTAGCTACATTACCCAAAATTTCTAGGGTTCATCTGTCAATCCATTTACAGATATTTTTTCTCGAAGAAAAATATATAAAAATTATCTTTCACGCCATTGTGGGAGTCAATTTTCGCAAAATCTGTTCTTATAGGCGATCTCGACTCTATATAAAAGAAATATACCTACCAAATTTGAAGTCTGTAGGTCTAATAGTTCCGGAGATAAGTGAATGAGTAGCTTTTCTCCAATATATATTGAGAGAAAGAGATTATGTTTTACGCGCGTTCCTGTAATCTACATTGGTAGTAGATTTCTGTGATGCCCGTTCTTTGCGGGTTTTCCCTATACCAAAGAACTGGACAACCAAATTTCAAGTCTGTAGGCCGAATTATTCTAGAAATCTCGTGATGGGTAAGCGAATAATTTTTCTCTTAAAAACATACAAAGATGGCTTGATAATCTTTACATAGATAATACCTACGTGTGTGTTTCAATTTCAAACGCTCTGTGTCATAAAAATTACATCATAAATACGTTTTAGTCTCAAAAAACATAACAGAACAAAACAACTTACTCACTTATCACGAGGTAACCAGAATTATTAGGCGTACAAACTTGAAATTTTGCAGGTGTGTCTCTTTTGTTGAGTACAGATCCGCTAAGAACAGGTTTTATGGAAATCTACTCCTAAGGGAGATTTCGGAAGTTACAGGAGGGTCAGATTTTATAAAAATCTCGTTTCTGAGATACTGGACTTCAGTTTTTATAAATTTAGCAAACACATTTCTTTTGTTGGTAGGGATCCGCTAAGAATGAATTTTGCGGAAATTGACTTTTTTGGAGAGTTTGCGAGGGACTAACATTCTAATAGCAGATCTAATAGCTAAAACATTCCCCTTTTTGAGCTATTAGATCTGCAGACTTGAAATTTTTTTAGCATGTTTCTTTTGTTGAGTACAGATCTGCTAAGAACGGGTTTTTTACTGAAACAACTCTAAAGGAGTAGTTAAGAGAGCGTATATATTTGGAAAAAAACCCCTCGGTTTTCACTACAGTCTCTGACAATAAAGTTTGGTCAATGAAGTCAGAACTGCCGATCTGACAACACTGGCGAAACAAAATATTGCACATGCGTAGCGGCATTAGTTGATCATCTGCTACTACCGTTGCTCAGTTGAGCTTTCGTTTGTGTTCTGGGTAAGACATGTTTTACAAAGTGCTTGTTCAGTGCGTTGGTTCTTAACTGAGAATAGGAAAATGAATGAACAGAAGATCAATTCAAATTTTTGTTTTAAGCTTGGCAAGAGACACCGACAGAAACTTATTCAATGCTGGTACGTGTTTGTGAAGATCAATCCCTGTCCGTGAAGTGTATGTACGAGAGGTTCGCCCGTTTTCAAGAAGGCAGGGAAAGTGTTTCTGACAACCCCCGAAGTGTAAGACCGGTGACTTCCGTCAGTGACGAAAACATTGAGAAAGTGAGTTAATTAATCGCTAAAGATCGTCGATTAACTGTGTGCATGATAGCTGGACGATGAAAGCTGCGAGGTAGATTGAAATTATGACCCGTTTCATGAAACATATAGGGCAGGGTATGACCCCAGTGCGCACAAGGGTCATCGTGTTTTGTTCACGACAATGCTCACCTTCACACAGCCAATATCGTCAAACAGTTCCTGACAAAAAAAGGGGGTGGTGCAAGTTGAACATTCACCATTTTTGCCAGATCTCAACCCTCCAGACTTCTTCCTATTCCCACGACTCTCTTTGAAAGGAAGAAGATTTGACTATATTTCTGACATCCAACGAAACGTGACGAGGCTTTTGAACTCCATCTCAAAAGAAGATTTCTTGCAAAGTTTCCAGGACATGCATAGCAGATATCAGTGGTCCATAGTTTTGAGAAGTGACTATTTCGAAGGAACAGTAAGGCAACTTTTGTTAATATTTTATCTACGTTAATGTTACAGCACTATTCACATGACTTTATTGGTAGAGGTTGAGTAAGACATATATAAATTAAATTTGGGAAATATGTATATTTTGTTCTGTGGAGATCTGCTAAAAATGAGTTTTGCGAAAATTGACTCAAGGGAGAGAGGATTAACGGGCTTAAAAGATTATTATACTTCCATTTTAGAAATTCTATTTAAAATAGTCTATATAATCGAGGAAGAATTAAAATAGTCTATATAATCGAGGAAGATTAATTACTTGCATTTCAATAAATTGAAAATGTATTCATTTAACATGAAATACCCAGCGAAGCGGGCTGGCAGCGCTTTGTTCTAAAAACAAATCTATGTTTTAGGTTTGTTATTTTAAAATATTAATCAACTACACAAAATGATACTTTAAATTATGACCTTTGCAATACTTTAAGCATCATCTTGTAAATTATGTTAACATTCTGGTCTGCCTATTGCTTAAGAGACACACTCAACAAAAAATAAAACCAGTCATGCTTTCGCCCTAAAGAACATGGGTTATCGATACTGGGCCTGGACGAAACGACGATTTCAAGTGATGGAATTCCTAATCAGATGTTTGATGAAATATCTCCCGAACCCTCTTTCGAGGAACGCGCACGAAAGATATGCAAATTCACATTTTTTTTCAAGAACAGATAACTTATTTGAAATTCTATGAAATATGAAGTGCAGTTTCATCACTTATTTCATATGAATAGTGAAGAGTTACTAGAGATCCGAAGAGAAAAATTTCGTAATTTGCATTTTTTCGCAAATGATTTTACTCGATTTCTTCAAAGAAACTCGAACGTTATTAGCAGCAGCCACTAGCTGCTCAGCATTAAATTTGCATATATTATACGCAGAAATTAATTGGGCATATGAATGTAAAGATTTTCACCTTTCACTTCACATATATATAATATATTTTTCTGTTTGTTTATTCTAAATACTTATAAATTATCCAGAATCTTGAAAACGACTCATTTCCTATTGGAATTTCGCTATTTTTCAACATCAGATTTGTCAGCATTAGAACCACAGCATTAGAACACCTATTTCAAGAAAAATTCTTTTATGCAAGGTTTCTTGGAATGCGGTATGAAGTCAAATTTGATCTTTTGATTTCGAAACAGTTAACTATCAAAGAGCTCTCAACTATTATTTAAAAAACTGCTCTTACGCATCTGTGTAAAACATTTTTTTTATTTCTAATGGGCTGCGGATTGGTGTTTTAGTTTTGCAGACCTAGTACAGTCCCTGGAAGCTGGTATTTCTTTTTTAGTGCGGCACCCTATAGGCGGATACCAATTACCTCGGGTAATTTTGAAGCCCCGTTTCCTAAACAGATGGAGTTACCTGAGCTCTGATGATGCGAACCTGTACTAGGATTTAATTTTGCCGAGAGCACCCAAGCCAAATAGGCACTCTAGGGATCTTTTACACGCCGTATAATCCTACGACATGGTCGCTGTCAATTTTCAACATCATGAAAATCCACCGACTTGAACCGGGGTCGCACCCACAAACCTTGGGTGCAGAAAGCCAGTGACCAGCGAACCACGCCACCCCCAGCCGGCTCTATGTAAAACAAAGATTCTAAAAATTATTATTTGAATGTGAAATTAAATCTCTCACGTGTTTTATCTCGAGAATGTCTAGTCTTCTGATTTGTCTAGAGCAGAAACTCTCGATCGCCCCCCCCCCCTTTTATATATCAGCTTGACAGTGCGGACCCCAACATTTTCAGGCTTTTCCCCTGACTTTTAACATATAGCTAAGTGATTTAAAGGTTTATTGAAGCCAATTTAGAGATCTATAGTGTAGGATAGCACATCTTTTAATTTTTCCACGAGGCCTTTCGAAGTCTGTAAAAAAGGAAAATCTTAACATTAAATGAGAGACCTTCACGGATTCTCTGGAAAGGCGCTGGGGACACACGGGAGTCCGAGGGCCAAAGTTTAAAAACCGCTGGTCTAAAGTAGAGGTAGCAAACCCAAATGACCTTGCGGGCCACTCCGGAAAAACATTATATTCTTGCGGGTCCGCATACAGAAATATTTATCTTCATATTAGATTTGAACTTATAAGGAATATTTATTGAAGTGGAAATTTAAAACAGAATGAACTATTATTATTGTTTTCATTATTTTGCATGTGTACAGACATGGATAGTATAATAATTATAATGCAATGATCAAATAATGTTTAATTTATTTAAATAATAATATAATTGTTTCTTTCACTTGGTTTTTGCAAATCCATCTCAAAGTGTGTATTTGCTCATCGTCACCGACGTTACTGTCTCCGGTAACCGATAAGTTTCAGCGCGATTGATGTTCGATAAATTTCGTTTTCGAAAAGAACGAATCGCAGGTGTAAGTTGAAAAAGAATGACAGGAATCAAGCTTCATGCTGCGGGGTACCTCTGCAATGCAACATTGCCCATTTTTACGTATCTATAAAAACAGAAGTAACATGTTAAAATAGAAACAATTATGGGATTTATTTGTTACAAAACACTACACTAAAAACAAGAATAATACACAGAATAATCGTATATTGTAAAGAATCTCGAGAGCCACAAAATTATTCAAGGCGAGCCGCGGGTTGGCCACCCCTAATCTGGAGTACTGGTTTCCAAACTGATCATGGCCGTCAACCCCTTTTTATACCAACAATTTGGCCATGAACCTCCTAATCGAAACATCTCTACTTCAATGCATAATAGAAAAATTATATAAATTTAATTTGACTTTATCAATAAGCCATGGAAACATATTGTTTTTCTATTAGACGGTTGGTAATCTTCGTAACAATATAAAGACTAATACTGCTTTATGTTCAAAACCAAGAAAACTTTGTTGCATTTACTTCTTATATCAGGACAATGCACAAAATCGAATTGTTGCATAAATTCGTTACTCTTTTATAGTGCCATATTTTAGATTAGTTTTTATATTTATCTGCGAAATTCCGTTCCTGTTTAATTCTGTTAGCGGGAATTTGGATTGCACCCGCGATAAAACCGGCTTCCACCGTGTGACGCTTGTCAGCACTTGAACTGTATGTACCTATCGGGGGACGTCTTAAAGCAGGGGTGGACAGACTTTTCCGGGGTGCGGGCTACTTCTGATATTTTCAAGGAGTTGCGGTCCACCAAATATCAATGGTGCACACAAAGGCGGGGAAGGGGTTCACGGGTTCAGATCCTCCCTCTCATAACCCTTCATTTTTTTCTTATTCATATGTATGTAAAATGTAATTAAGTATTTGATATTAGTAATTTTTTTATTTATTAATGTTATTATTTATTCAGTAATTTATTTTTTGTCCCCCCCCCCCGACAATCGAAATAAATAAAAAAAATATATGTTTGGCTGAGCATTGGGGTATGATACGAGAATGGTAGACCTTCAACCTTCGACCCCTTTCCCTTTAAAAATTCTTGTGTACACTACTGCCCAATGTCGTAGGTGTGATGAGGTAAGGAAAAGAGGTTGTTATTATAACTTAATAATAAGTATGGAATATGTACTTACCTACAGAACTAAAATAAAAAAATACCTTTAAAACCATGTTTAAAGCAAAACGCGATACAAAAAAACTTAATAATAATAGCTCCAAATATAATCATATAAAATGATACATTTATTATATGAAACAATACTATATACATTAAAGAAATAAAATATTTGTATCTAAAGTTAGTTTTTGTAGTTATAGTCAGTAGAAGGCTTAGTCTGCGTACTATCATCCAATTTTGAATTTTCCGTATATTTTAGGCGGTCACCCCAAAATGTCTTAGCGGTCCACCGGTCGATCGCGATCGACGTAATGCCCACCCCGGTCTTAAAGCATGGACCAACTGAGTCCGGGCCTAGAACCTCGTTTCATTCTCGACTCTGTCCTAATAAGATCATGATCGGTATAATTTTAATGTGGTCAATGGATATTCTCCGAAAATCAGGGAATTTCAAAGTGCATGTCAACTGGCAAAAGTGGTAAGACTATATTATTAGGGGATGACCATCGTCCATGTCTAGGTCTAGGCCTGATGCATAACTAATCATTCAACTCATTTAGTTGAAATGTGGCCATCGATCGAGATGATTAGTGCCTTGATTTTTGAGAATGTGAGACGTGTACATTTATTTGTTTCAAAATATCCTTTGAACGAGTATTTGATAATGCATGTCTATATACTGTCTAGTTTAAAGGTCTCAGGTAGGACCTACTTTTGCTTTGGGGCCCAGGGCCTCAAAAAATCTTCTCTGGGCCCAGAGCCTTAAAGAATCTTGAGACATATGCTATGTACTGTCTACTTTTAAGGGTCATGGGTGGGGCCTGTTTTTGCGTAGGGGCACAGGGCCTCAAAAAATATTCTCTGGGCCCAGAGCCTCAAAGAATCTTGAGACATATGCTATGCACTGTCTACTTTTAAGGGTCATGGGTGGGGCCTGTTTTTGCGTAGAGGTCCAGAGCCTCAAGAAGTCTTAAGATGTCTTTGTACTTATATAGTATAATGTTTTACTCAAATTTTCTTTAACGAGTAAAAATAATTAATAATTTATTTTAACTTTCATAATGATACAAATGCGTTAAAATACATCTTAATTTATATTAATTCATATTATTTAATTGGCCATTAATTTCGATTGAAAATTATCATGGAAACAACACACTGAAATGACCGTGGAACACCCAACTAAGAGGTTATGTCTTTTGAAAAGAATTGCTGGCTTGAAATGGGGTTGCTCTAAAAGATCTCTTGAATTAACATATAACACTTACATTCTGCCGCTCACTACATACTGCTGTAATGCTTTGGTTGTGGCATCTAAACAGGTGATTGATATCCTAGAAGTGTTCCATAACCGAGCATTACGGTTATTTACGGGAGCTGTGAAATCAACACCAATCGAGTCTCTGTTATTAACTTATGAAATGCCTATTAAATCTATTATAGAAGAATGAGTTTTATTATTATGGAAGAAAATTACTAGAATCCCACATAATGCATATCCTTTTGGAAGGATTCCTTATCCTGTGTCAACAGAAATCTTAAATCACAAAGAGGCTTCCTTCAGAAAGTCATGGCTCTTAAAGAGCTTCATAATTTTCATTTCGAACCAGAAAATCTTATAAAATCTTCCTGACCGACTGAAAGGTAAGACTTTGCGTTTTCAACTGAGCTGCTACATGAGGTCCGAAAGAAAGAAACAGATAGCCGAATCCTAAATATTGTTTCTTTGGAGACTTTGGATACCTTATACCCTGAGGATGAATGGCTATACGTTTTCACGGATTGTTCTAAGTTGACAGTAATGCAGGTGCTGGAGTTCGCTACAACCTATTTTTCTTCTACACACCAATAAGAATTCACAGCACTGCTTTTGATTCCGAAATCCCAGCTATACGAATTACTCCAACTCAACTTCTTAAACCAATATCTTCAATCGAGTTACCTTTATTATAGATATTCTAAAATGTCAACTGTTAATTGACGAGTTACTTCAATGCCGAATAGACATTGCAATGCAATGGATTACTTTCCACTGTGGCATCGATGGGAAGGAAAATGCCGATTGCTTGGGGAAGAAGGGGACAAAAATCTTCCACACCTCTATAACAATACACTTCCTTTTTATAGTGCCAAAAGAATCATAAGGAAGTACTACAGAGAGCACTTCTGGTCCAAATTCAACCAAAAGAATAACCAAAAAGTGTGGTTTAGCAAACTCCTTCATATTCCAAAATGGTCACGAAATAGAGCTGTGGCAGACTTTTGAATTGCCACCAGCCATGACTGCCTATCCAAGCATCTAAACATGATAAGAATTGCCCAGAGTCCCCTTTGTAAACTGCGAGACTCCAATGAAGAAATGGATGTCATTCATTTGGCACGCTGCCGTGCACTCAGCTCTGGATCCATATGGAGCAGATATTGAGAGTCCAGACACAAAATGTGTGATTTATAGACTTTTATTTTTATTTTTGTTTCTTTTTTTTTGTCAATATTCTCTGTTTATCATTTTTTTGGCAGCTGTCTTGTAATCCGCCATTGTAAATAAAAAAGTATATTAAACTTTCGCGGACACCCTAACGTTCTAATTTTAACCACGGACCCTCTGAGCAGTCGCAAGGACCCTTAGGGTCTGCAAAATCCCCTTTTGTAAACTATGGTCAAGGGTTGTACTTTTTCAGATGAACATGACACGTCAGCGTTTCTTTTTTGTTTAAAATTAGATAATTCATCGGTAAATTGCATCCATAATAAAATAATATTATAGTTTTAAATAGTTTCTCTGTATAGTCTGTGACGAACCTATACGCGACTTTATGATTAATCCTCTTGGCGAAACTTTGAGGCTAGCTTTCGCGTTAATTCACAGCCATCTCTCAAGAAGAAACCTTGATATGTAAATTAGTTTGATTACATAAAGTCAAAAGGTTTAGGAATCTAAGATAGAAGGAGCAGGGAAACTGTTGCGGTGATTTGTTAGTGAGATTTATTTTATTATCACAACGTGAGTTAAGGAAGGAGTTTGCTATTATAATAAATTAGTGAATTAAGGTTTAAGAATCTAAGATAGATTGAATTAGATTAAATTAAGCAGATTACTTGCGCTTGTTTACTTAGAGTTGTTCACTAAGAATAGATTGCTCTCTTTATCTATCACTCCTAGGGTCTCCTCTTGTAGTTTCCCTTGTGGTTGATTAGTGTGTTTGAATAGTAATAAAATAATAATAATTATAGAAGTTTCTGGTGATGCTTTGTTTCCCTCCACACCCTTAGGTAGCCAAGACAGTAAAGGAGTGACTTCAAATAGGTTGCCCTCACAAGTCTATCAAAGCCCTCTTGAAACTATATAGTGCAACGTTAATATCGCTCTCATGCACTGTATAATCTGTCACAGGGGTCAGCAACCTATGGCACGTGGAGAAACTTTCAGAGGCACTCTACAAAGGCATGAGATCAGGTTAAATTTCTCTCTCTCCTCTCTGCGCCTCAAAGACTTTCTCTTACTTTCAATTCTCTGACATATAACGATTCTGCTTAATCGGCTTAAGTGAAGTTTGTGTGATTTATGTAGAGACATTCTCTGTAGAAATGTGACTCACTCTCTTAGAGTTATATATTCGATTTAAATCAAAACGATTGAGTAATACTTGTAAAATAAAGCACCACTCATTGATGCGCCGTGAAAAAAATCTTCGGATATAGCAAAATTGATAGCAAAATTTACGGAATATTATTATATTATGAAAAGATCTATAAAAGATAAACTCTATCAATGAATTGACAGCTATTTTAAGCTACGGTGCGTCATTACCAGAGAGATCGACCTAATTGTTTACAGAAAATATCAGGTGCTCTGCTTCCCACTTTTGGTTTTACACAGATATACACTCATGTCCATAAATTAAGGATAATGAAGTTCAGGCAAAGAAAGAGACAGAAGCAAAACAAATTTGACTTATTTGTAAAGTCTATTTATTAAACCAAAGGTAAAGAGCAAAAAAGATGCTATATGTTTGACATAATTAATAAAAATTGCGATTTTTACTCCCTGTAGCAAATTTCAAAAAAGAACCTATTTACAAAAAACAGTATAACATGGTTAGTATGATGGTTAATACGGAGTATATCTCCCGGACGATGCAATACAGGCCTTACAACGCCTACGCATGCTGAGTATCAAATTATCAATCTGATCTTGGAGAATATTACACCACTCATGAAGCAATGCCCTCCGAAGTGCCGGTAGACAGGTGGGAGGGGGTTGACGGGCTGCAATTCGTCAGCCAAGCATATCCCACACATGCTCTATTGGATTCAAGTCCGGTGAGTATGCCGACCAATGCATACGGGTGATATCCTCCGATTGAAGGCATTCGTCTACAATGTTTGCACGGTGAGGATGGCCATTGTCATCCATAAACAGAAATTCAGCACCCATGGCGCCCCGAAACAAACGTACTTGTTGTTCCAGAATGACATCCCGATAGATGTGGCCTGTCATCGTTACACTCTGAACATGCAGGTCAGTTTTGGAACAAAGAATAATTCCTCCCCAAACGAGCCATCATGCACCACCGTAACGGTGTTCTCTTGGTGGTAACGGGTACCTGGCGCTCTCCATATGAAAGTCCGGCGAGAATCAGACTGCAAACTAAACCTCGACTCGTCGGAAAACATCACACAAGACCACTGTTTCTGTGTCCACAATGCATGCTCTCTACTCCAGGTTAATCGTAGGCGACAGTGAGTTGCGGTAAGGGGAACACATCTGACAGGCCTACGAGCATATAGACCAATGTGCCCTAAGCGTCTGTACACGGTCTGCCTTGAAATTGTCGTACCGGTAGCTGAAGAGAGCTGACGAGATAGGTCTGATGCTGTGCTCCGTCTGTTTCTTTTGGCAGTAACTGCCAAATACCGGTCCTCATTTGGCGTTGTAACTCGGGGGCGACCTGTGCTGTAACATCTACTCACATTACCATCATCTTGGAATCGTTGCCAAAGCCTGGAGATGACACTCTGGGCGATTCCAAGTTCCTCGGATACTTCCAGCTGGGTACGTCCACATTCCAGTCGTCCGATAATTCTACCACGTAAGAAATCATCCAAATGCTTCCTTTGTGCCATACCTATGCGGTTATTGCACTGAAAGGCTTTTAAAGCGCTTGTGAACAATTTTACTTCTTTGCCACCATTCTTTATATACCCCTCTCTTACACTCTCGTCATTATGACGTACTATCCGCGCCATCTGGTGGTTTCCTGTAATTTGCATATTCTTCTTCAAGATGTGTGTGATAATTCTACAGGTGAAATTTTTATTTTAGAGTTCAATTTCTGTGTAATTTTGAATTATCCTTAATTTATGGACATGAGTGTATATAAACCTTTTTAATTTAATTAGAAATATATATTTTGACACCACAAAGGAGTTGTTTAACAGCAGAATATTTAGAATCATGTGTGAAATTGAAAGTCAGAAATTATACCACTGATATTGTGATATTAACCCATGCATGCCTATTGTCTCATTTTTGGGACAGTAATCGAGTGAAACTTAATTTTAGCTTTTTTGTTACCCTAACATATTTAAATTTCATGCAAAAATTTAAAATTTCAACCTCCGGCATAAATGGTAGATCTTTGCAGAGAAAAGGTTCGCACATTATAATCTTAATTCTTCTTTTCACTATATTGCAGGAATACTCATACTTTGTTTATATGTTTTTTTAAATAAATATTCGTAAGAAATACGTAGTACTCGATATGCACAGTTTAACTTTTTTCCCCATCTAAGTTAAAGGAGTAAAAAGTTATTTTTTTCTGTTGCTTATTCCTCATTTCCTCTCTTTCTCTGTGTATATATATTTATCTTGTTGAAATTTTCAATCGTTAATAAAATGAATTTTAAAGCACTCAATTGAGCTGAAATTTTACGATTATTTTGGATGACAATACAGTAATTTAAATTTAATTTATAAAAATTAATTGATTAAAACTAATTATTCAAAGAATTACAAATACAGCCACGTTGGCTTCATTTTTGGCGACTTCTATCAAAACTTGAAAAGGTTTTTTTCTCACATTTTAAAGCTCTCATTTTAAATGAAATTTTCTATACACTATTGGTTTGGGTAACTATACTATAATTTAACTATGATTAATTAAAAATTAATTGATTGAATTTAATTATTTAAACAATTACAGATACAGCCACGTTGGCTTCAGTTTTAGCAACTTGGATTAAAACTTTAAAAGATTTTTTTCTCACTTTTCAAAGCTGAACAGTTGAACTGAAATTTTATATACACGATTGTTTTGGATGACAATACGATACTTAAATGATAATTAATAAAAATTAATTGCCATTTAACGTTGTGATTCTGTCATATGTACATACATATTAATATTATAATTGTAACTATTGAATAAAAAGTAATTAAAATAATTTTTTTTAGTTGATCTAAGTAGGAATTGACCTAAAATTGTTTTTCATATTACTTGTCATGTTAATAAGTACATGTGTATATATATATATGTATCTTTAATTCATTTATAATTATTATATAACTCTAAATCTATAATTTTACTTCTATTCCTAAACTCTAGATGCACTGCCGTGGAAATCAAACTGTTTCAAATATTTCCAATTGCGAGGCACGCTGAACCATATTGGTAGGTTGATTTTTCACAACACATCAATAAGGTTGCCGACCTCTAGTCTATCACATGTCAGCACATTCTTTTTTTTTTGTTTAAAGTTGGATAATTAAGAATGACAATGTTTTGCCATACATGAATGTAACTTTTGCGTTTAATCTGCTTTATCGAGAGGGAAAATAAGGTGGTTGTAATTTGATATTTGGAGTGCTCTGGGAAAGTTTATAACTGCAATTGACTTCTGATAAACAACTTGCCATTTTATAGATTAGAAGTTGCAGACTGTGGACAGATGTCAATCGTAAATTACATTTCACTGACATTCTGTGCTTTATTTATTAATTTTCTTTAAAATATGATAAAACCAGAATTATTATACGTTCTTTGATTTCTTTTCTCATTTATATATAGGAGATATTTCTTTTTTCATCAAGAATCTAAAAATTGCCCGTATTACACTGTCGGATTTATCAAGCCTTGCCTTGCTGCATTTGAGTAGGTTTAAAAATGCTTTGAAGTGCAAAAGAAGTTGCTCTAATGTAATTGAGAAGGACGGACGGAAAGATTTTGTTATTGAAACACATAAAACAACGACCGATGTTCGAATTTTCTTTCTAAAACAAAAAGTAGTACTTACAAAATTAAAACTGCTACAGCTAAGTTTAAAAATTGTTTGATTACAGAAAAGAGTAATAGAGCTAATAACTATAGAATTTTAAAAAAATAAAGTAATATTTTCAATTTACGCCTTAAGGGCGTATAAGACATACATGTACTTGAAGCAGAATTAAGCAATTTCAAATATTTTTTACGTTATGTTTTGGCTTATCACAAAGCCTGATTTTTTTACTGCTTGTCTTCCTTTTTCTCCAACATTTCTGTATTCGTAGAAGAATGAAGACCATTCGTGTAGAGGAGCTGCTGCACGTGAAATCTATCGTGGTTCAAAGTTCTCATGATACCGTGATATGTGTGAATGAATATTAACGTCGCACTGTTCAGCTACACAAGAGCTTTTGGCGATGGACCTCATCATTTTGAACCATGGTCAAGTGACGAGGACGGCACCTGAGCTGGCACCTCCTCTCCTAACTACCCCACCACACCAACGGGAGGATGTTTGAGCTCTCGACAGATTTAACGTGCATCGCTCTCCTACACAGCGGGTCTTAAGTGGTACTTGGTTTCGAACTCATGACATGCCAGCCACGATCCGATACCTTGACTGCTTGCTAGGCGACCGCGGCCACACCGTGATGTGGTCAGGAGAATAAGGTATCAACTTGGGTGTCTTCCTCTTTACTTGATCGTGGTTGAGAATTAAGCGGACCACCGTCAATAGCCCTCATACAGCTTTACAGTGAGACGCTAATATCTAACTAGGATTAAGAACTGTGCTACGAACTAGTCGGTTGAAGCCCAGGTGCAGAAGAAAATATTTTGCTCTTTAAGAAAAAGAGAGGGAGGGGTATATAGACATTTATAAGGACTGTATTTTTTGTATATTACTGTATTCAAATAATAATACTGTTTAAACATAGTAATACTTTTTAAATTTTTATAATAATACTATTTAAACATAGTTTTTCTAATAGAAAAAGTGCGAAAAGTAGAGGACACGTGCCAGGTGCCACCACCATAAATTTTCGTGAAATATATTTTATGAATCATGAGCACTATAAGTATTCAAATGTAGGCAATTCAGTTTCTTCTTTTCCGATGGTCTATTTTTGTATTACTGGATATTTGAATCCATTTTTTTTAAATGTAAAAGTTGAAAAAACGCTTTGATGTGTGTAAAATTATTTTTCATTGTTTATATACAGTGGACCTCCAAAGTGTTCGTACACTTGCAATTTTTTATAAAATTTAATGTTTTCGACTAATAAAAACTAATATATTGAAATTGTCATTTTTTTTATGATATCTGCAACTTGTTCTTAATAGAATGACATAATTATTTTTTTAAAAATGATATTACTATTATTTTTAAAAATTAATAATCAAAAAGCTATTGAAAAATTACGCCACAAAAGTCTTTGTACACCTAACAAAAATCTCAATTTAGCTTTAAATATTGTATTTCTTTCTTACTTTAGTACTTAGTAGGATATCTTTTAGTGTCCACAACAACTTTGAAATGTTTTGGTATAGATTTAATCAGTTTTTTGTGATTTTAGCACCGGTTTTCCTCCATGCTTCTGTTATTATTGTTTTTACTTCCCATTATGTGTTTATATGTCATGTTTTCTTTTCATTAAAATCAAATTCTCACCAAATATGTTCTGTTGGGCTAAATAAACTGATTGTGGAGGTTTTCTCAGAATTTTGGACAGTTATAGAGACACCAGTGGCGTACATAGAGAGCAAAGAACTTGGTTTCTTTATCCTGTTAAAAAATGAAGTAGTCTCCTATATCCAAATTTTCGCCGGATAATTTAAAATTTCCCTTTAAAATATTTAAATAGAGCTGATGATTCACAATACCATCAAAAATACCAAATTACCTAATTTTAAGGCCGATTTACGCCTCCACGCAAGAACGCTTTTATCTCCATGGTTCATTGATCCAATTTGATTCTTGGGATTAAGTTTCAGAAAATTCAAAATTGACAGCAAATTGATTGGGATGACGGAAAATTAAACATTTTTGGTTCTGCTGGGCATATAATAGTTTGTAAATGAAAAAATGAGGAATTTAATCCCATGAATTTATGTGGAACAAGAACTCCACCTCCATGCCGAAGCATGGAGGTGGAGAAGTTCTTGGGTGGAGGTGTAAATCGGCCTTACAATTAGGTAATTTAGTATTTTTGATGGTATTGTGAATCATCAGCTCTATTTAAATATTTTAAAGGGAAATTTTAAATTATCCGGCGAAAATTTGGATATAGGAGACTACTTCATTTTTTAACAGGATAAAGAGACCAAGTGCTTTGCTCTCAATGTACGCCACTGGTGTCTCTATAACTGTCCATAACTCTTAAAAAACCTCCTCAATCAGTTTATTTAGCCCAACAGAACATATTTGGTGAGAATTTGATTTTAATAAAAAGAAAACATGACATATAAACACATAATGGGAAGTAAAAACAATAATTACAAAAGCATGGAGGAAAGCCGATTAAATCTATACCAAAACATTTAAAAATTATTGTGGACACTTAAAGATATCCTACTAAGTACTAAAGTAAGAAAGAAATACAATATTTAAAGCTAAGTGGAGATTTTTGTTAGGTGTACGAAGACTTTTGTGGCGTAATTTATCAATAGCTTTTTGATTATTAATTTTTAAAAATAGTAGTTATATCATTTAAAAAAATTATTATGTCATTCCATTAAGAACAAGTTGCAGATATCATAAAAAAATGGCAATTTCAATATATTAATTTTTATTAGTCGAAAACATTAAATTTTATAAAAAATTGCAAGTGTACGAACACTTTTGGGGTCCACTGTAAATGTCTCTTCTTAGAGATAATTACATAAACTTATTTTTAAAACATATTAACGAGATTATTCTATGATATTACATGTAATATTATCTCTACATCATTATACCGTAAACTATTGAAGCAAGAAAAAGAGTGGTAATAGAGATGTTACGTTTTTTCAGGTGCACACACTGCCAATATGTGGTTAATGTGAAACTAACCCTTTATCTTTCTTTTTTAGCGCCAACTACCTGAAAATCCATCGGAAGAGTAAGCAAAAACAGGCTACTACTTTCGTCATTCGTTTACCTACTGACGTCACACTCACACAAACTGTGACCATTTTATCACAGTGGACTGAAAGAAAACAAGACCTTTTTAACCTTGAAAACGCGTGAAAAAATATTTCATCATATAGATGACGACAGGAATCATTCGATCAATGAAGCGGTCTTCGAAATTTAAAAAATAAAAGTAAATAAAGTCGAATTTTGACACGGAACAAAACAGCGCTATTTTTTTTTTTTCAATATCGTCTGCTCTTTTTAAAAAAATTCTGTTTCCTTCTTTTTTCCCTTCTGAGTCGAAGAAAGAAGAAAGGCGTAATACAACTCAATGCAACTTTCCCTTTACTTAGAAAAATACTTCTTGTTTTTGCTGCTCCAATTATGCTCTTCTCAGGAAGTTTTCAGGTTGAATTTTAATTTATCGTCATCACAGCGGTGTTGGGAGATTTCGATTGGGTATTTACTCTCGCTTTGTCAGAAATGTTTCGAAAAAGTGATTGACGGTTGACAGGTCGTCTGGGATTGAAATAAATTTCACGGTTTACCTGTCTTTCAAGGATATCATTTGTGTAACATGCGCTTCACACGTGGACAGGTGGATAATAGAATTATATGAAATGATAATTATTCAAGGTGTCCGTGAACTCAGAATTGATAAGGATAATCACATTCGTGTTTCTTTAAATAAGATTATTTCGACGCGTTTTATTTTTTTATCCAATTTTTTTCCCGACAGTTTTCCTAGAAGGCTGAGAAAAATGTTACTTTTTACATTTATTTCCATGTGATGGAATAAATAAATTAAAATAAGCCCTCTATGCATAGTTATAACAAACCTCATAATAAGTAAATACTAATTATGTTTGATGATCACATTCAAGAGAAAAACAACAGGGAAAGAAAAAAAAAACTCTTTCTATTTGATTTCTTGTCTACTGTTCTTGTGAACTGCCTATTTTCTTGGTAATAAAATTTCTGGAGGATTTCTCTCTCTCTATTCAACGATGAAATTACGTACAAATTAATTGGCAACAGTTATTCCTTGGCGCTACACGTGTATCCATTTAAACCATAGGTTCTCAACGTGGGCGTTTGAGACTTTCAGGGGGACGTTGAGATGGCACGGAGGATGGGCACGGGGGGATGGGCACGGGGGATGGGCAGATTAACCAAAAAAGATTTTTAAAAAAATGCTGGTTATGTACTAACAAAAGTAAACTTTAATACTGTTTTCCTTATTTTGATTGTATTTATTTAAATCATTCCTATATCACATGTTTGAAAATTCACATATTTCGGTAGTACGGGAAGTAGATGAAAAACTTAAAAGATTACATTACATTCAGACGTAAAATAAATTGAATAATATAGTACATTTTAATTTCTGTAGTGCTTTTTTTTCTGTGAGAAGTAGGAAACATGTTTCGTCCACTGCATTTCATTACGTATATTATCCAAGAAACATAATCAAATATGATAACCAGGAATTAACGTGTGGTTATTTAAAGGATGAAACTGTCAATTTATATTTATTTTGAAAGTAATAGTTTATTATGAATTACTTCGTATCATCAAAACTCCTGCCTGTCTTTACAACAGGTAATCTAAAAATATTTTTTACTCCACTCTTTTAAATAAAGAAGAAATTCAGTAGAGTGTTTCAATTCCAACAATACCCTACCTCTGGCTAAAATATATAATATTACACATACAAATATATTTCTGGTAATAGATATTTCAGATTCGCAAGTAAAAAAACTAGAACTTTAGAAAAAAAATGAAATTAAAAAAATATATTCGTTTTAGTAATAGAATATTTTTTAAAACTTAACTCTTGTTTTCACCATGTATTATGTACACTCTTATTTCTCTAGAGTGGGAGGGAGCGGTATCGAAATATTCACTAGAAAAGGGGGTGGTGTTGAAATATTCACTAGAAAAGGGGGCGATACCAAAATATTTATTAGAAAAGGGGGCGCCAGTTCCAAAAAGGTTGGGAACCTATGGTTTAGATGATGTGTAACAAATTATGGTACTAATGTATTAGCATCACTGCAGCCAAAATTTGCATAACAAGAATTGTTTTTCTTCCAATAAAATAGGTAAGAATCTTTGTTATTTTGATATCTTGGAGCGATTCCTATGGTGCAAATTTTGCTGCAGTAACGCAAATATGCAAGTACCCAAATTGTCATTCTTGAACTGTAACGTTTTCACATTTGTTAGAGAATTTATTCAAAATCTGAGAATGAGCAGAACTTAACAAACTTAGCCTAACCTAACCTAACTTATCTAAACCTTAGTCTAACCTAACCTAACTTAGCTAAACTTTAGACTAACCTTAAGCTTAGCGATAGAAATCATTGGTGTAGCGACCACCATATCAATGATATGGGCCCCCAAGCTTCAGAGGCCCCAAAATGCATAAGCAAAAATTTGTAAAATGTTAAGGAAACCCCAAACAGATCCCCTAAGGAATTTTAATACAGGGCCCATTCAGGACTAGCTATGCCAGTGATACAAATAAAGAGATGTATTCCTTCAAAATTGTAAAAGGCCAAAGTTCTGTTCTGCAATGTAAAAATTGAGAAATAAAAGTAGAGCTCGGTTTCCTTATGGTAAATCTTCAACTCTCTTCCAAGAAGAGGAAAATTCTTCTTATGCATTATAAAAATAAAATGAAATGGCATGTAGAAGGGAATTTGTGATTAACAGAACTTGGAAAATGAACACTCACTTTCTGAAAATCTAAGAAATATTTGTAATTTTACTACTTTTTCATAAGATGTAATTCTGAAACTGGAAACATTGCTTTTAATATCAATTTACACTAAATGACATGTCTTATATTAAAATATTGATTGGAGACATTGATGAAGACTTCGTTTGTAATTATGTGAATCAAATAAAAGAAATTTTTAAAATTCTTCATATGAAAGGAATCATTTAAATATACTGGCTACTTCAAAACATTATTATTCTGAGAGAAAGGGTACAAATTTTATAAATATGTAGACATACAATGTAACTGTCTTGATAATTGATAAAAGTACAAATTATTGTAGTACTAGAACATATGAAAGAGTAATATTTTTATTAAGTTTATTAACATGTGCCATTTCTGTCTTTATATTTATGATTGTGTAGTGTACATTTTGTTTCTGCAATATTATATGAAGATTTTCTTTAGGGAATTATAATTATATTGCGCAAGATGCTGAATAAAGCATTGGGATTTGCTAATGAACTGCTACTGTCTTTTACAGTTTTGGAAAGTATTAGTAAAAAATATTTAATATTTTGTAACGCATCAGTCAATAAGTCCTGAGTCTAATAAAACAACTTTAAAGCAAAGTTTCAACTTAATTCATCAAGATACTCTCCTTCATGAGTGATACATTCAGGCAAGTGCTTCTGATTTTTTTATAGCTTTTACGTAGAACAATTTGTGTTGGCATATAAAATTGGCTTCGATATTTTTGCTATAGCATTGAACTATGCTAAACTTGTCGTAGTCTCCCACTACCCCTTTGCATATTATCTATGTTAGGATATGTGGATTCATAATTAAAGACTACTCAAATAATAAATCACTTATTTATTATTTCTTTAAGACAGAAATCCACAATTAATAATCAACTTTAAGAACAATAAATTATCATGGAGTATTATCAGAATTCAATTATGGACGACGGAATACTAACTGATATCACGAGGGGAATAACACGTACAATCAAACTACACATTTAAATCTAAACTACAAAAGTTACAGACCTGAAATCTTCTTCAGAAGGAACCTGGAACTAGTAGAATTTAGGAAGTGGCTATAATCTAGGATATCTTCAATAACTTCTGAACCGCCTTAATGAATCTTTTTCAATAATCTTCTTTCCTCTATCAAATTTCACTTCATTAAACTAGACGCTTAAAAACACCTTCTTAGACAACCACGTAGTTTACTTTTCAATCCCAAACACGGAGTTCTACTCTATCAAACCGCTTAGTCATCCTTATCTCTTCATTTCATTTCTCCCTTTTATATCTCTTTCGAACTCGCTAAACCCGAAACTATCTTATTTACATAAGTCACACTTTAAGCTCTCAGTGGGGATTGGTCAAAATAAATACAATTTAAAGTTTTTAAGAGAAGGTTAGTGAAACGCGTAAGCACCCGTCACAACCCCCCTCCGAGAAAAAAAGCGTGACTTATTGACGGTCTAAACGACCTGCAAGAATTCGCTTAATTTACCTAACATCTGAAAAACACTGAACCTGCACAAATTTTAACTACTCTAGAATGCCTGAACTTGTAAAAAGTTAACTCACGAACTTTATAACGCCTGAAAATACTGAACTTGTAGAAAGTTTTAACTCACGAACTTTAGAATGCCTGAAAACACTGAATTAGCAGAAAATTTTAACTCTCTAAGTTAGAAACTTTAATTAAACTAGTACACAGAAATGACTACTCAAAAGGGTACTCCACTTCAATTTATTGTTCTTTCACAATATTAGGTTCCCTACAGTGCATCCCATTCGGGCGAAGATCAGGGGAAAACCTTTCAAGGAAAAAACCCTGATCATGCACTTTACTTAAGGGCTAATAAATATAAAAAATTTTACAACGTTATCTTCATACGACATCAAACTTTCATCACATCACTATGTTCAGGGACTGCTGCCCTGAAAGGAAACCTTGTCAATTTTTTCTAAAACATGACATTAAATGCACAGAACTTTTATACAACTTCCTTATTGACATAAAATATGGCATACATTATATTATATATATATATAGTTTAGTAACAAAATAACCCTTATCTGGTTTCATTTTCAAAAATTCCCAATCAATCGCGCTGCGCTGTTAATGTTTTTTGTTAGTATTCCTAATTACGCCGCGCCCAGAAACCAGACATTACTTATACATCTTAATAAATACACACAAAATATATACATTTTACATAGAATATATTACAACAAACAATACAAGTAATCTCGCATATAAAGCCACGTCTTTAATGTGTAGCAAAACAATTGCAATTCAACAAATGTTTTTCCACAATTTGGAAAAAAATTTAATACAAAAGTCTTTTCAACCGATATGAAAATGCACACAACTCAGTGACACTTTTGTACGTTAACTTTACAAAAAAATTAGACTAGCCCACATGGAAAATACTCCGAACTGTCTGTCAGAGGAAAAATAAACAAATTATAGAATTATACAACCTGACTAGTCTTTAGATCCAATCTGCATAGGTTTTGTCTCCCACCATGGCTTCTGTGCTGGATGACCTTGTCCTAGAGTTGTCCACTCTGCGCTCCAACTTTCTGGTTCTCCTCTTCCATCGAGTCCGTTGAAGTTGATATGCTCCTGCTGAGGCGTTGTTTTCTTCTGTGAGAACTGGAACTTGGCTGTTGTCCACTCGACGTCGGCTCCGAACATTGTATGGACAGCTCCTTTCCTGATGAGGTCTGTTATACTTGAATCTGTGGGATGGTCCTGGAACTGCTCTTTCAGAACTATTTTCTTCCACCTTTCTATAACGCTTCCTGGAGGGACGAGAGGACATTGACGAGGAAATCTTTCTTTTCTCACGATCTACTTGGGCCTCTGGTCTCTTCTTCCGTACATTGTCAATCCAGGATTCAGGCCTTCCTCTTTTCTCTCTCTCAGTATATAAAGGTCTCTTTTTCCTGAAATTATACGCGCCATCCCCCGAAGAAACAGTAGATTCTGTCCGTCCACGTTTTTTTCTCACCTCTACTCCATCGCGTCTATTCGCAACTATATCTCTACTACCATTTACATTTCCTGATTTCGATCCTTTACGACCACCCCTATCATTCTCCGATTGCACCAATGACGACTGCGCATCATCTGACCTGATTGATGTCACTGCACCATGATTACTACTAGTGTTACTTTCCGACTCGGCAACACTGTCTTCTCTTTGATGGTAAATTCTCACCTGGTCCACATTAACCGTTATTCTTTTACCAAATTTTAATATTACTAAATTATTATTATTTTTTACACTCAGAACTTTATATGGGCCTTCAAACTTTGGCATAAATTTACCTACTATTTTTTTACATTTTGAACTTAACGGGTGAGTTTGAACTAATACTAGATCACCAACTTTCACATTATTTTCACGCCTCTTTTTATTATAATATTTCGCCCACTTCTCTTGCTGGCGCTTTGTATGAACTCTAGCCTCCTCAAACAACCTTTCTATGTTCCCACAAACTAAATCTGATCCATCAGTTACCATAACTAATTTCTGAAAAGGAGTGATTAAATTTCGACCTAAAAATAATTCCGCCGGTGTTTTACCCGTTGTCTCATGTACTGCTGTCCTAATTGCATAACCGAACTCTTGCAGAAATTGATCCCAGTTAGTGTGATTATCCGCGACAAAACTCGAAATCATTTTTAAAAGAGTGCGATTAACTCGTTCTGTTTGATTAGCTCGTGGACGATATACCACAGTTTTAACGTGTTTTATGTGCAATCTGCGACACACTTGCTCGAAAACTTCGGATATCATTTGGGGACCGTTGTCGGTGACTAATTTTACAGGAGCTCCATAACGCGCAATATAATTCTCAAAAAATGCATTGGCAATTGCTTTAGCCGAAGCTTTCCTTAAGGAACTATTTCAACCCATTTAGAAAAATTATCGGTAATTACTAAAATAAATCTATAGCGTTCTGGACTAGTTGCAGGGTATGGGCCTAACAAATCTAAAGACACGATTTCATTCGGAAAATTCGTTATTATGGGAATTAATTGACCAGCTGGTAATCCGTTTTTATAATTGACTTTTTGGCATTGGTCGCAGGTTGCTACATATTTATAAATGTATTTCCTCATGTACGGAAAATAACACGCGTCCTTTAATTTTAAGTAGGTTTTCTTTTTGCCTAGATGACCTGCCATAGGCGAGTCATGAAATTCTCGCATAACATCTTTACGTAATGTTTTAGGTATAAATACCCTTAATTCACCTAGTGTGGTTGTATACTTTGCATAATATAGCAAACCGTCAACGATTTTAAAGTCATTGGACCAATTTCTGCAGATCGATTCATTAACAGAACTATCGTCCGGATTTAACAAAAACCTCATTATATGCCCTAGCTCCGGGTCATTTCTCTGTTCCTCTCTTAACTGTTCTCTAGAAGATAATACTAACGATCTAATCACCGCACAAGACACTTTTGGTTCCTCATTACTTTCTAACGGGTTTCTAGACAACATAACAGCCATTTTTTCCGTTTTCGAATCCGGAACGACCAACGATTTTTTAACAAAATCAAAAGTAATCCTTGCATGTGACATAAAATCCACACCTATGATGCATGGATCTTGCATCTCAGCAATCACATGAAATTTCCATAACTGCGAAAATTCTCTTATTTTAATTTTCAACTCAACTGTGCCTAAATTTCTGCACTGTGACCCTTGAGCTGTAACTACTTCAGCTAACGATTTTTTTAAAGGACAGAAAGAAAAATATGACCGGTACGTTTTTTCTGAAATAAATGACTTTTCCGCACCTGTATCCCAGAGCGCTTTTAAAAAAGTATCATTCAACAAAATCGGCACATACGGAAGTTCAACTGGTGATAATCTCAATGAATTAAGTCTAATTTTATTAGGAGGATTTGACTCAATACGATCTCTTTGAAAGTTTAAATTGGCATTTCTTTGCCTTTCGCTGTTGCAATCAACACGCCTCGAATTCTGTTTTGCTGAATCATCATTAGGACCCTTCCTAACCACCATCCTACGGTTCTGATACCGGTCTGTTCTCTGATTTGGCTGATTGTATCGATTTCCACCCTCGAATCCTTGATTTTGATAATTACGACGAGGAAAATTATTCGCACCCCTGCCTAGTCCTCTTTGATCATTTTGACTATTTCCGACCCCAGTATCTCTCCAATTTCTATTATTCCTTCTTTCCTCAGGATTCCTACTCACATCCCAACTTCGTCTAGCAAAATTATTACTCGAACCCTGATTTTCCCTGCAGTTATGACGTTCCTCATACCGGTCTACCAACTCTATCAATTGAGTTTTCGTTGTGGGGTTTCGAACTTCTAAATAATCCATTATTTGGGGTTTTAGTCGCATTACTATGTGATCAATCAACTTTATCTCATCATAATTTAATTCCAAGGTTTTATGTATTTTTAACATCTGAAAAATAAAGTCTGACGGGGCTTGACCTCTCCGTTGTTTTGACGAAAAAAACTGAGCTTCTAGCTCTGATTTATTCCGTATTACCGGAAAACTATCTGATAATTTCTTTTTAAGTGTTGCAAATGCAGTCGCTTCTTCATTTACACACTCGAAGCCGATAACCTGGAACCAGTCTAACGCTCTCCCAACTAAATGACCTTTTAAATATGCACACGATAGATTCGCCGGTATTTCATAGTAAGCTATATTATCATCGATATTATTTAGAAACTCAGACACATTTTCTTTACCCGAAAAAAATAACTCCGGCAAAACTCTAAATCCTGCACCTGCTCTTAATTCCGGTATTTCGTTTGGGCGCCAGTGTCGTAGTCTCCCACTACCCCTTTGCATATTATCTATGTTAGGATATGTAGGATTCATAATTAAAGACTACTCAAATAATAAATCACTTATTTATTATTTCTTTAAGACAGAAATCCACAATTAATAATCAACTTTAAGAACAATAAATTATCATGGAGTATTATCAGAATTCAATTATGGACGACGGAATACTAACTGATATCACGAGGGGAATAACACGTACAATCAAACTACACATTTAAATCTAAACTACAAAAGTTACAGACCTGAAATCTTCTTCAGAAGGAACCTGGAACTAGTAGAATTTAGGAAGTGGCTATAATCTAGGATATCTTCAATAACTTCTGAACCGCCTTAATGAATCTTTTTCAATAATCTTCTTTCCTCTATCAAATTTCACTTCATTAAACTAGACGCTTAAAAACACCTTCTTAGACAACCACGTAGTTTACTTTTCAATCCCAAACACGGAGTTCTACTCTATCAAACCGCTTAGTCATCCTTATCTCTTCATTTCATTTCTCCCTTTTATATCTCTTTCGAACTCGCTAAACCCGAAACTATCTTATTTACATAAGTCACACTTTAAGCTCTCAGTGGGGATTGGTCAAAATAAATACAATTTAAAGTTTTTAAGAGAAGGTTAGTGAAACGCGTAAGCACCCGTCACAAACTGATTGCGACGAAATGAAAATTGACAGATGAAAAACGACAGATTGTTAGTTTATTAACGTTGTATTCAGAAGCTGCAAGAGAAGTAGTAGTGACAGATCTTGTTACTTTGAATCTCTGCCAAGTGATGAAAACGACATTTAAGCTGGCACTCTAGTCTCCAAACTTCCACACACGCTAACGTTTTTTTTATTTCCAAAGGGACTGCGAATTTGTATTAACTATTGCAGACCAAGTACATTCATTGGGATATGGTATCACTTTTTCGAGCGGCACCATATAGGTGGAATACCAATCGCCACAATGTAATTTTGCCTCTTACGTGGTGGAACTCTGTGGTGTGGACAGGACGTGAATCCCCGACTCGACAGAAGCAATGCAGAATATGCGTTGAAGAACATGACCACTCGGTTAAGGTGTCCATTAAAATTAACAGAAAATAAATAAAAGATTGTAATGATTCAATAGGTTGGAGATATAAAATTTATTTTAAATAACGATAAAAAAAGATTACATTACTATTAATATAATTTGCTTGCAAAAGTATAAATTAGAATTGATCTATCAAACTTTGAAGATTTGAGGGATATAAATTCATGTATTAGAATCAAAATTTCGAATAGTAATCATGTGTCTTTTATAGAATTATATTGCAGTTTTTATACAAAAACTCAGTTTTAATGTTATAAACTGAGTTCTAAAGTTAAAAACTCAATTTTTAAGAGAATGTACTCAAAATATAGGAGATTTTATAACAAATATACTCAAAATGGTGTCAAAAATTATTCATATTTTTAAAAATTTTATCCCTATGATTTTACAAATGTAAAAAATAAACAACTGTTTATTTTCTTTCTGTATCATTTGCTTTTTTCAGGAGGTACGATTTCAAAAATAATAAGTTGTCTTTTTTTGCAACCGGATTTCTTAGCATTTTTAAAAAACATTCTAGGTATATTTCTCCTCATTTCAATATATTTAGAATTTCTTTTTCCTTTTCATTCTTTGTCTCTCTTTAAAATTTCCGCTGGAGTTTTCTTGAGGCATATTACAAACCTCATTTCTTTTAACCCTTCTTTTAATGTTGAAGATAACATTTCGCTGGCCAAATTTCTACATTGTATCGTGTGATTTCTTTCGAGGAATTGATCTACAGTGCAGCAGCTTTCCTTTATTTCCCACGAGAATACCAGACTCACTCTCGAGACCCTGAGAAGACGAAGATCGAAATTGGGCCAAAAGTTACGATGTTTTATCATTGAAGTAGATATTTCTGTAGGGGTCTTTAAGAAAATCAGCATAGTTATAAACCCAATGTTTTATAATAGCCATTTAAAAGTTTTTGACTACCAAATCCGATTTTAGGCAACCATTTTTCTACATATTGGTGATAAAATGATGCGGCAGATACAAGGTTATTACATTAATATTACATATTATTTATTTTTGGTGTATTGTACCGATAATGAAATACTGGATATCAAACCTAGAAAACATTCATTACATAAGGTGGTTTTTCGTATTTCTGTTATTATAATGCATTTATCTACATAATTAAATAATAATATAATTGTTCATTATGAATGTGGGTTACGCATTCAATTATTATATAATTTACGTAAGTCAGTACAAATCTAAAAGATGGTAGGGTGGAGACTGCTTTAGAGCTTTTCCCTACTGATTATAAATAGCTATTGCATAAAGAAAGAAGGGAAGTTTAAGCATGATGTCACGCGTTATAAAAAATGCATTAAATGAAGCGTAAGTACGTAATAAAGAGCTAACTTCCTTAGTTTTTCGGTAAAAATTAATATTAGATCAGATCTTGTTTTTATTTGCATGTCTGTTGTACTTAGTTCACTTAAAATACATAAATCGAGCCAAAACTCTTGCCCGGAATATAAAAACTCATTACAAAATGATGATGATGATATCGCGTCCATGACAGGAGAAAATCAAATAGTACCAGGGGACCAGATTATTGTTTTGGCAATATGTTCAAAATTATCCTGTTGTAACTTAAAGCTACTCCTTACACTACTATCTCCCTGTCTATCTGAAAATACTGTAGGATGTGTAGGCGGACTTAAATGATCAAAAGACATTATTGCAATTCACATAGATTTATTGGTTCTTATCAGCAAATACGTTTAGACACACACTAATCAATTTAAGAAAAACAAAATAGAGTGGAGAAACGAACGGGGAATCACTACTAGCAGAATAACAGAATATCAACTGAATCTAGGAAAGCTTAAACGCGCACAATTACAGCTATGCCACGTGCGAATAATCTCAATATCTCAAATAAAATCACTGACCTTATATTTTACATCGGCTGTTCCTTCGTGATGACTTCGCCTTTTTACTGGCTGGGAGAATGGGTGAAGAATCCACGCTCTGTAATAAGGATTTTCACTACATACAATCCGCTTCTCCTCGCGCACCTCCACACGTAGCAGGCTATCTACGATTGTCAACAACTTCGTGCTGACGTCTCGATCTTTAATTCACTTAACTTCACTCTTCCTATATCACTTCACATCACTTAACATCCCTTAACTCCCGAAAACCGAACTTATATAATATATCTTATTTACATAAATCACGCTTGGTTCTCGGTGAAGATTGGTTGAAATAAATAATTGAATTAAAGGAAAAAAGAAGAGGTTAGTGAAAGACCGTATAGATCCGTCACAATCGACATAGAGGTTTGTTAAACCGTTATTATAACAAAGTAACTTTGATACCACTGGATAGGTCAGTTTTACAGTAGTCTTTGCACAATAGTTTACGTGAATGATTCTTCAAGATTGACTTAGAATGAAAGAAATCATTTTTTCCCCGACCGAAATAGCGTCTATATAAGACGCTTTTCGCTTTTCTTTGGTTTCATGAAAAGAAATCGCAAATTAATTTTCAGTGTAAATTTCGACGTTGTTATGGAAGCATATCTCCTGGTGCAAAATCAGTAAAGTGACTGTGTGAAAGGGTTATAGAAATAAATCGCGTTAGGGATAGCCCTAGAAGTGTCAGGCCGAATGTGAATGAAGCAACAGTTGCACTGAACACTTGGCAGGAACTACAATACCGCTTAGACATTCTTCGAGCAACCTAGAGGGCATACGTTGAAGTTAAGTGATGTAAATGGTCTTATAAAAAATTCATAATACAATATATCGAAAAAAACATTTGTCTAATTTTATAGTTTGAGCACAATAAATCTTTATAGCCAGGGCCAAGGACTTTGGCTTTACCCTAAATTGCCATGCATCAATTTACAAAAAAAAAAAAAAAAAAAAAAAAAAGACAAGGAATTTTTTTAGTAACAGATACTTAATCGAACAATTTATATAAAATAAAAAAAAATACACATAAACGATTGTTTATTTTTTAAATAATGCTGAACATCCACTTAGTACTGCTGTTTTAAAGGAGTGAGTTTGTACTAATATTGAGGTATCTTTCTGAATGGGGAAAATGTTCGGCACCGCGAGCGCGATGCACCCGAATGGTGATGGATTGCGGACAGCAATTCTGTTTCCACTAAAGCAGAGGTTCTCAAACTTTTTCTTTTGGGAAGATCCCTGATTACCTAACATTGGATTTTTTGCAAATTTATCAACTTAAATATGTTTTTGACAGCTGTGTGTGTGTGTGTGTGGTTGCATTAAAAGATTTAAATTCTTAAATGTTGTAAAGTATAATGTTTAAAACTTAAGAAATATGTGTTAATTAAAGGAAAATTGAATTAATACATTAAATAAATGATCAACAAGCGAATTTTTATAATGGGGTAGAGGAATTTGGTGCTTCAATAACAAATTTCCAACATTTGGCATCATTTCAGTAGTGTACAGTCTCTTTTTCTTTTTTTAAATTTTGTTTTGGAGATTGGCAACCACATTGAAATGCTAGGAAAAGCAATTAAAACTTTCTCACAATAGTCTATAATTCAGGGTGAATAACATGTATGTCTTTTTAAAGTCAAAATTACTGACATCCGTTTCTAAACTTTACTTTAAGTTCTCCGTTACTTCCTATTCCGATATAGGAACCGTTACTTCCTATTCCTCTTGTAATATGACATTTCCTCCCAATGTGATCATATAAATTCATTGCCTACTGTGGTAATTACCACATTCAACCACCAAAGCATTCTCAAACCCAGTTTCGAAATCTGGGAATAAAAGGCATTTAAATGAACGCAGATTAAAACGCCATTTTTCTGGCAGACTGTCTGTGGCTAATTGAGAAACTTGGAAAATTAACGACGTCCAATATTATGCTCCTTTAGCTTAATTCTGACAAGAAACTCCGAAATGAGGGTCCTTGATTTGAAAAAAAACTATGCTGTGTCACCTTGTAAATGAAAATTAACCTCATTCAGTTTAGCAAAGAAATATGTAAAATCTGCATTCCATTTGATTAAATTTTCTCTTGAAATTAAAGTCAAAATCTGGTTTAAAGAGAGCCCCTATCGTAGACTCCCATTTACACATCGTGGACCACCCAATTATTTTTCGCTGATGCGGACCCTTGAAAGTTGCCATAGACCCAGGGGGTCAATATAGACCACTTTGGGAATGAGTGCACTAAGGAAATAGAGAGATTGACCTTCCATGGCGCTGAGTGGAAATTAGGGGAGATGGGGATATTAAATCGGATATAATCCCCATCACATTGCTGCATGTTCAGTGAATCAAAATTACGAAGTTCGTCACCATAGCTCACCCTTAGATGCCCCTTAACACAGCTTTAATTGTGATATTAATGTAAAATATTTCGTAAATCTCGTTTCAATGAACAAATATGGGGGTTTTGCAGTTAGCGAAATTTCAGCTCACGTCCAACCGAGCTAGCGTGTTCGAGTCCTCAATTCGATGTGTGGAAGAATTGGGACTACTGTTCCTTACACCCTTAATTCCCCGTACATCCCTCGGGGTATCGAGAGCTAGCTACAACAGGTTGGCCCGTAAGCTGTACGATATTTTCTACTTTCTACCTTCCTATTTTTAATTCTTATAGCGAGATGAATAGTTCTAGTGTGCTTTCAAGATAGATGTGCAGTTAGTCCATGGTACTAAAATACATCTCATCCGGGATTTGATTTGTGGTAAGGACGGGAATTTTTATCGAGGCAGGAATTTAGATTCTTTAAAATATTCGATAAGGAACAAGGATTGGCAAGGTAATATGCAATTGGTTGCTTGAGAAGAAATAAAAAAAACAGAATGATAATCTAAAAAAAAGCCGATATTATCTCTGTCCCCATTGTAATGTAAGACTTAGTATGACACCATGCATCAAACCGTGTGGGCATATATATTTGCACACACACACACAAAATCCTCAACCGTTTGTAAAAGAGGTAGGAACATGATTTTTTTTGTAAGTATGCGATAAATTCTTTTAAGATATATGAAATATCCTTCATAGCATGCAGAGTGTACTTATAAAAAGGAAACATTTTGGGGTTCTTTTTGTTACATGATAAAAAAATAAAAAATAGAGTGAAAACTTTAAAATTGATAATAAAAATAAAATTCTTCCATTTTTCATTCTGTGTGCGAATGATTATGCTTAGTTATATGCAATAAAAAGATATGCCTTTTTTTGGAACACTTTGGCCAAAAAAAAAACTGACCGCTTATGGAGTGAAGTGGAATTTGGTCTGAAAGATCTCCCGTGACATGGTAGGGATAATAGGGGAGGGTGCTAACAACCAACTCGGGTGTCATTCTCTTCACTTGACCATGATTCAAAATTATGAGATCTTTTGCACCTAACCCGCGATCACTCGCGAGGGGTGTTCTCTACACCCCAGTTGGAATATAAAGTTAATA
Source organism: Trichonephila clavata (assembly GCA_019973975.1). NCBI lineage: Eukaryota > Metazoa > Arthropoda > Arachnida > Araneae > Nephilidae > Trichonephila > Trichonephila clavata. The sequence continues at coordinate 14,135 of BMAO01038015.1, read as the reverse complement.
TATTTTAAAATGAAAATTTTGTAGATTAGTTTAAATTAATGTTACTCTCATTTTTATGCAATAAATTTAATAATTTTATTTGTATAATATAAAAAAACTTGTACTTTATAAAAATGTATCATAATTGACTAAAATTTTTTCCCCTCCATATTTAAATACACGTGTTAAAAGTTTGGCGTGTTCTCTACACCCTGCGAGTAAAGGCGGTAGTAAAAACAGGCGCGAATAACCGCGGGCTAACTGTCATATTACTAAGCGTAACGTTTATTTAAAATGCATAAATAGAGAAATTTTTTTAACAAATGTTGCGAAACTAACCATTATGGCAGATTTGTTATGACTAATCAAAGACGAAGAAATTTAAATACCTCTTTTGACAAGCCGAAAGAATCAATCGAATCTTATAGTTTTTAAATTCGTAATGTCCTTCCTCTAATTAAGGCAGGCAATATCAATCAGAGCTCAAGCAATACGTTGTTAGAATGATACAGTGTTTTTCGGTCATATGGCGGCCTCTAAGCTACTCCATGTTTAGAAATACAAATCACTCTTTCATCTTTCCTTATATTTCACATAACCTTGAAAAAATGTTATTTCTAGCGAGATATTTATTTTTTTCTAAAACAAATTGTGTATGTCTTTTTTCTAACTTTTAAAGACATTTAAAAATTGGTTGCAAAAAGTCCTCACTCAATTGTGAAACCAAAGAAAAAAAAATTTTAAGGAAAGATTGTTATAATTATATTATTGTAAAAACCCTTAATAATGACTTTGTAACAAGTGAATAATGACGTTGTTCATTAACCCAAGCGGTTGAAAAGTTCCCTTATAAAACTGGTTTTCAAAATCGACAAATCCTTTGCTGCTTCATTATTTCCATACTTCTATGCATATATATTCTTTTAAATCACCTGGCAATCATAAAATAATTTAAATAAATCGTTTGCTCTTGCTGCCTAACTGATAATTGTATCGTAACCTATTCGTAAAATAGAATTAGTAAAACAATAATTTAAAATAACGGGTTTTGTGTGCCTTGGAGTTTGTAGTACAGGATGATTCGAAACGAGTATAGCGATTACAAACTGCTATAACTATTTAATTAAAAAAATTAATCGATAAAAATTACACAAAATGTAGAAGGAAAGTTTCGTTAAATGGTAGAAGTTAATGTGTAGAGGGACTGATGTATGTGAGGCTCAAACTCTTCGCGTTGACATGGTATGGAATTTTAAAAGAGTGGGATGCTATCTCAGATGTCATTCTCTTCATTTGACCGAAGTTCAAATTTAAGAAGTCTGGTTCCGATATCCCTCGTATTTCTGAAAAGAGCGAAGTTCAGCAATCAATTGAAGCATACTTCAGACAATAAACTTTTAATACGTGGGTTGCATTTATTATATTTTAAACAACGTTCAAAAGTTTTTTTTTGTCGCTGCAGGTGAATGGTCATGGTCACAAACTTGTGGTAGATGTTGGGTCTGTAGCCACGGGTTCTAGTCTGGATGCCACTAAAGCTTCACATCTAGAGAAGTTGTTGGACGTTAAATCTGTACAGGTTTAGAACCTTCTCGCTTGAGGATGGGAAAGTTAGAAAAGTGAGGCCCCATATCAGGTATTTTACTAGACACTTTGTTACGGATCTGTACGCGACCTTCAACTAACAACTCTTTTTGGGTATTCTTTTGGGCCAGCAATTTTAACCAATCTTCTCCTAAAAGAAGAAAACGGGATATGAAAATTAAGTTTAATATACACATATATTCCTTCTTCGCCAGTTTGAGAGTTAGTGAATTGTGAGTAGATTAGAAGTGAAGTGAATAAAGAATAGTTAGTAAATTGGCAGTGATGAGAATTGGTAAACAAAATGTAAGAAAGTGAATAGTTTAGCTAACCAAGAAGTGTTAGAGTTTAATTGCAATTGTTTGGAAGACTGCCTAAAGTCAGGTACTGTCAACTTTATATTACGTTAATGTTTAGAGTGTTAGAGTAATAGTGAGGACATTAAATACTTAAGCTCTGTGTAAAGTAATATTAAAGGAGAGGAGCCGCAGTATTGAACATATTCTCCCCAAACGCGAATCTTCTCTCTCTCTCTCTCTCTATTACTGAATTGAATTATCTTATTTATAGTGTTACTTGTGTTTGAGTTGTTTATAGTGATAAATAAAATAATTGGAGTTCATCATGTCGTATGATCCTTTAGTTCTTTTCACACCTTTAGCTGGGCCACAGGTTAGAAGAGATTTAAACTCGTTTCAACTTGACAATGGTTCAAAATTACGAAGTCTGCCTTCAGTATCTATGTGTGCAGCATTGCTAAGCAATCAGTCAATCAAAAGTGTGCAACATGATAGTTAAAAACAGCATCCCAGACAGCTTATTATTTAACGTGATGTTCAAGAATTATATTAAGACAAACATAGAATTTCATTAAAAAATTAACTACTAAACGAAATTGAAACTGTTAAATTTGTTTGAAATAATCAATGATGAAAACTTGAAATAATTAAGTACATAAAGGATACTATATTGGATAGGATATACAGAATGGATAATATATTTCAGGAGAAATATTTTCAGTAACTTATATATTGCCAAATTATATATGTAAAACAGCATCAGGATATCTCAAATAGAAGTCTTATAAGTGCAAATAAATAACAGGGATGAAAGAAATTAGAAATATTAATTTTTTTTTTATTTTCTTTTGTCGTAATAGAGGAGCAAATATAATTGTTTCGTTTTATTTTGAAATAGCAGAAGTTAAAGTTAAATTTTGGTTTTAGGGAAATTTCTGTCGCTTTTGAACACGTACACTTTTATTCATTGTGGATCGTTAGCAAGAATCCGGATCCAGCTGAAATCGGTTTAAATAGTTAGATTAGCATACTATTCATGATTTATACGCAATTGTTCGCATTTTAATCAGTTTTTTTAAATTTATAAAATTGTCAACATGAGTGAAGAAAAAGTGAACTTAAAACATTGTACTGTTTTTGAGTTCAAAAAAAAAAAAAATAACGCAATGAGAACAAAAAGAAACGCGTGGCAAGTTTGGACAGAAAGCAATAATAGCTCACATATGCCAAAGTTGATTTGTGAAATTTCGCTTAGGTGATTTTTCTTTAAAAGATGAACCCTGATCAGAAAGCCAATCAGACAATCATAGCTAAGCTGTATGATCAGGACAAATCCTTCTTTAACTTCCACAGAAATGGGCTTCAAGCTTGGAATTAATCAGACTACTACTTTAAATTACCTTAATTACATTTAAAGGCTTAATTTCGTGTCTAAATTCTCTGTTTAGGTGCCACACGAATTAAGAGAAAAACTTTGTAATGCCTGTCGGTTCCTGCTTCCCTCTGAAACCCCTTGCCTACCCTCAAACCCGGCTAGGTGTGTGGGAGAAACTGAATAATCAGCAGACATGATTCATACTAATTATTTTATTGTCACCAAAATATCAAGCAGACACAATAACAATCTAATTAAGATAACAAATCAGATAGTAGAGCGCGGAGGTGAGACTCAATAGCCTAGGGATAATAATACGGACCCTCAACTGATTCCTCGATAGCTTAAACACGCTCAATATAAACTATACACGTCACACACTAATAAGCTAACTTCAATTTAAATAAGGATCACGATACCTGTACTTTTATGAAGTCAGGTTCTACACTTGAACCTTGAAGGCGATCCTTATCTGGATTTAATCACCGTCGATTGATCCACTCTCAGTAATTTTCCGTCGATAATCTCCAAATGCACTTAATCATTTCACGATCCTTCACTCTCCAACTAACCCTTAATACTCGCGAATACAGAATTTATATAATATACTTAATTTGCATAATCACGCTTTCTTTACTCGGCGAAAGTTGGTTGAAATAAATATTTTTCTTAAAGCGTCCTGAAGGGGTTAGAAGAGCCGCGTATAGATCTGTCACAACTTAAATGGTCAGAAATTCAAAATGTACTTCAAACGTCACTAAAGGAGACCGTTTTTGGACCACTTGGTGACTGGAGATGAAAAGTGGAGAGTGTACAGACACGTAACTAGAAAAAAAGTATATGTTACATCACCATCCATATTCAAAGCTGGCGTGCATCAGAAAAGGGTTACTTTGTGTTGTTGGTGAGAAAGAAATGCTATTATTGCACTATGAGTTGCTGAAAGACAATGAAACGGCTGTTACTGTTCGCAACGCGATGTTTTGAATAATGAAATTCAACACAAATGTCCATCTTTGGCCCCAACAAAAAGGGTGTGATTCTTCAACACGACAACGCTAGACTACATGTAGTAAGAAACACCGAATAAAAAATTGCTGAGTTGGGTTGGGAGAGAGAGAGAGAGAGAGAAACTTTACCTCAACCAGCATATACTCCTGATATGGCCCCATCTATCATCTGTTCAGGTCGCTTCCAAACTTTCTTGATGTAAAGGAATATATAAAAAAAAATAATTATAAGGGTGTCAACAAATGGCAGGGGGGGGGGGGAGAACACTTTGTCTCTAAAACAGCGGACTTATTTTCCTGGGGGTTAGATAAGCTGCCAGAACACTGACAGGCACTTGTAAGTAACAAAGGACGTGATATTTTAGATTAAATTTTAAATAAAAAAATTCTTTTTTTTTGAGAAAAAAATGACAGAACTTTCCTTTACATCCAATACAGTCAGTCAAAAAAGTATTGGTACACACAACCAGTTTATAGATTCATGTATAAATATTCTACTTAAACATACAAATGAAACAAAAAAAAAAGTAAATGCTATTTTGGTAAATACAAACAATAATTTGAACAAAACTCTCATACATTAATACATTTATGGTTAAAAGTGAAAATAAAAGAAATCGAGTTAAAAAAACGTGCTCAAAAAGTATTGGAACACTTCCAAACAAATTAAGAAAAACAATTCAAACTTAGAAATTAATATCTTGTTGGGTCACCCTTGCTTTTTATGGTCTCTTGAAGTCTATGTGCCATGGATTGGATCAATTTTTTGCTAAACGATCTATCGATTTTGGTCCACTTTTCGCCCAAAGATTTTTTTTAAATACTGTTTTTAGAAATGTGATACTCATATAGTTTTTGCTGCAAATAATCCCACACATGTTCAATAGGATTAAGGCCTGGACTTTGTGCAGGAGTCGTAATAACACTAGGATTGTGGTAGATCACCCATAACATGGAAATGTCTACAGTATGTTTTGGGTCATTATCTTGGTACATTTTAAAATGTCCTGAGATTCTTAGCTTGTTCGCACTTTGCTTTAAATTTCTTTTGAGAATGTCAAGATAGACATATTTATTCATTATACCATCTATAAAATGTAAATTCCCGACACCAGAGCTTGCCATGCAGCTTCAGACAATTTGGTTATCCACTCCATATTTGACAGTAGGCTGTAAATTTTTGACATGCATTGCTGTATTTGATTTTCGCCAAACTTTTGGCTTGTTATCCAATCCGAAAATGATATATTTGCTCTCATCAACAAAAATTACATTTTCCCAATATTCCGTAAGCTGCCTTACATAGATTTTTCATTATGCCAACCTATCTTGTCAATTTGTTTTGTTGATATAGTGCTTTCTTTGAGGTACTCTGCTATGATACTTATGTTTTCTTAAAACATTTCTGACAGTTTCAAGATTTACTGATTTTCCGAACACTTTTACATTGAAAAGTCATTTTTACTGAACTAGTTCTTGGATTAACCAATCCCCTCACAATCCACCTCTCTTCGCGTTCATTAAATACCCTTGGACGCCCTGGTTTTCGCTTGTTTTCAACACTATTTGTTTTCTTGAACCTGTCAATAATGTTAAAAACAGTAGGCTTACTCAATTTCAAGATTTTTCCTATATAACGAACTGTGATTTTCCCTCTTTCCAATGACTTATTACGAGATATTGCACACCAACCGATATATCTTTGTTTCTCGCCATTTTTTCTATAAATAATCTTATCTATTGAAACGTTTATGTTTAAACTTCTAATCTAAGAAAGTGGCGTGAAATTAAATTCAATTGATGCGCTGTATATTTGTTAAATTTCTCACTTCAAAAAGTTCCCAATACTTTTTTGTCTCTAGTTTTCCTTTGAATTACATTTGAAAAGCTAGATCAAATTATAATTCTACAATATTGATAAAATTTTCCTTATTTACTGTACAGCAAATATTATTTCTTAATTCATTTTGATTTTGTTTTAATGTGATAAATATTTTTATAAATGGCTTTACAGTTATGCATGCCAAGTGTCCCAATACTTTTTTGAGTAACTGTATATATACATGCATTTATTTTTCCTATTTTCTCATTAATTATCACTGTTTAAAATAATACGACGAATGTTATACGAACAACAATAATGACCATGTTTGTTTAAAATAATTAAACAGACTTAAAATATGTTCATTTTCAAGTAGTGGGGTTGCCACATATATTTTTGCTAAGAATAAACAAAATTTTTGTATATATTCTCTCCACGCGTCTTTTTTCATATGCGTAGATTCAATTTACGGTGTTCTCTCTTTAGGAACCCTTTTTCACACTCAATTTTTTTCTTCATATTCCATTTTAAAATCCCTTTTAACCCATCCAGTTTCTTATAAATTTCCCCTTTTTATTTTCCGAATGTCAAAATAATAGAACACGAACCTGAAGAAACACAATCAAATTTTAACCCGTTCTGCTAAACGCAAATACCATAGCGCGTTACCATAGAAACATAATTCTTTTTTCGCTGCACATGGCAACAGGTTACCTTACTTCTGCCTCCATTGCTAATTCGGGAAGAATTGGGTCAGTTGTGAAATTCGATCACAAAAAACTTTTAGATTCCCTAAGCATTGATTTTCAAAAAAAAAAAAAAAAAAAAATTCATTGTTTTTTTTTTTATTTAGACCTGTTGTTAATAAAGATCTTCGACTTTTCTAATTGAAAAACTCTTGTTATAAATTTCGTTTATAAACTCTGAAAAGAGTCGATCAATGTCACGAAATCGTTCCTATTTAATTTATTTTGGGGAACTTTTCATTTTTTTACTTCCAGTTCTTTTCTCTTTCAGTTTGAAATCGTTTTCTCTTGATTTATTTCTCACGACAAAAGGTATAATAAGGAAACAACTAAAGATTAATTAATTTCTATTTTTTGCCCTCCCCATTTATAATGTACTTTCCCATTTTTCCTAGACGCGCATTAATAATAAATAATGTGGATTTCTTGTTTAAGCTCGTGCAGCATTATTTTTCCTTAAAAATAACTTAAATTGCACAGATTTGAGAGTTAGACAATAAAGCCAAAATGATGGTAAATTACAATTTGAATTAAAATCTTTTTATTGTTTAGAGATACTTTCAGATGAATTATTCATATTAAAATGAATTAAAATCATATTGAAAAGAATTAAAATCATATTTAAATGAGCGAATATATAGGCATCAATTTGATTGAGGTATCCGACTGATTGCGACAACATTTTTTTTTTTAAAAAAAGGAGAAATGGAGATTTTTTTTGTTATTTTTAGATTGGTTTAGTGCATTTTAAGAAAAATGTGCTAAAATTAAGAAGAGAAAAAGAAATTATTATTACTAAAATGGGAAAAAATAGGTAAAAATTGACAAAAAATAGCAAAAACGAGGTCCATTCTGTACCAAAGGTTTATGAACAAATTTTCAATTTTTTCAATCTAATGTGTTGCTTTTTTTTCAATTTTGAAATGACCCAGGATAAGAAGTATTTTCTTTTTTACAAAAACTAGAGCACTTTATCTCAGTTATTATATGAAATTACTTAAAAAACAGTGATTATATTCACATAAGGAATTGTAAATTTTGTAATAAAACAGCGATTGATAAATCTGAAGGCTAAAATACTTCTACTATTATACAGAACCATACACACAAAATTTCAAATAATTATTTTCAAAACTTTTTGAGCAATCTCCGTTTGAGCATTTTCAAAAAAACACGCACACATTTCGAGTAAAACGCATTTTAAAGTATAACATCTTGCTTAAAATAGTGGGCATCCGCTTTAACTAAAACACTTGTAGTTTTTGTTCTAGTAAATGGAAAATGATAAAGTTGGTATTTTCATAAAGCTAATAAGATGGCCCATAAAATAAAATCACAAAAAAAATTTGTCAATTTTTGGCAAAATTCACAATTTTAGGGTAGTTGGATACCTTAAAAGAACTAATAGATTCAGATGAATTTTGGCCTATGGGCTGTTAATTAAAAATATATATATATAAAGGGTATTTCGTTACTTGACCGACAAACCTGCAGGGTGTGTGGAAGTTACAAAGACAACTTCCAATCTCATAGCAGGGTCGTAAATGTCGTAGTTGCGTGCTATGGTGAAAACAAGAACAACAGAAATACATAAATGGGACAGGAAACATTTTATTAAATGGCTGTACTACAACAAGTGCTCGAAATTACGACCAGAAGTCGCCTGGCAAATTTGACAGCGTCGCTGCATAGAATTCCTGATGACCTGGAAGATTCCTCCAGGCAGTCTTGAGGTAGGTGGAACTGAGCGGAAGGTTTCGTGAACATAAAACGTGCTTGAAATCGTCACTTACGATCCGTTTCCAGAGGTAACAGGATGAACTGGTATTCAAACGAAGAACTGCCAACATGATGATAATGTCTGGAACTGCAGATTGTTCGCGTTCACCGACACCTCGAAGTATCCTTTACATAGCGGCGAATAGATCATGGTGGGCTGGTTCATTGGGCTGCCAGATCATCGAACCCATCATGCACGAACTTCTTCTGGAGTCCTATGAAGAGTTTGGTGAAGAGACTCCCGTTCTTTCAATTCAAGATCTCATCGCTCGAGTATCTGTAGCTGCCGGGAGGATAAGTAACATACCAGGAATCTTAAAGAACGTAAGAAATTCCATGCAGCACCACTGTCAGACTTGCCACATGATTTTTGGTCGTAATGTTACGTACCTTTTGCAGTAGAACCGTTTAATAAAATGTTTTCTGTCCCATTTATGTGTTGTTGTTTCTGTTCTTTTTCTCTACTATTTTGTTCCATTGTTAGAAAATATGGCATTTGTGATCCTACATTTCTATGTGATGCCGAGTCATTTCTGTTCCCTACTACACTTCCTGTAAATTTGTCGATCTGGTAGTGATTCATCCTTATATGAATTCGAGCAAATCGAACTTAAAATCTAGAGTATATCTAAAACGAAATGAGAATTTAAACTTTTAAGGGGTATCGGAACGCTCTATACTGATAATCTTAAAAAGGGCTTTTTCAATGTACTTTTTCTAAAAACCTGTTCTAAATACAATCCCCAAGTTTTTTTTGCAAGTTAAGCATACATCTAATATTACATTAAAATGAGCTTTTTTTGAAATTTCAATTAGTTTTTCTTTAAAATTTTTTTATTTGATGTATAGTGAGAAAACAGTGTTTTTCGACAGAAAAAAAAATTATAAAAAAAATGTATACAAAATTTTGCTAAAAGCTCATTTCAGTATATACTAGAATATATAAAGAAAGTCTCATGTAAGTTTTGTTGACATCAGATATACAGTGGGTAAAAAAAGTATATTTGCACACCTACATTTTTGTTTGCAATTCATAAAAAGAAGCATTAAGAAATAAAAAAATTGGTATTGCCAAATCAGAATAAGTTTAATCATCCAAAACAAGCAGAAAAATTACAATAATATAAATAACAATGCACTTTTGTAACAAAATTAAAATATCTAGTGTCAAAAAAGTATTTGCACTCCTACATGAATACAAAAGAAATAAAATATTTAAGCAAATTTCAAATAACTAATATTTAGTATGCATTCCTTTAGCATCTATTACTGCTTGTAATCATGCTGGCATTGATTTAATTAAATTTTCTGTAACAATAGGGTCAGTATTCGACCACTCTTCAATAAGGGATTGTTTAAGGACAGATTTGCTTGAAATCTTCCTTTTTCTTATTTTTAAATCCACAGAATTCCACAAATTTTCCAAAGGATTTAAGTCTGGTGATTGTGGTGGAGTGGGATTTTCTGGGTACATGATAAAGCAACCACATGCATGTTATACCGGCAGTGTGCTAGGGATCATTGTCTTGCTGAAAATAGTTCGAATTACTGATACCCAATTTTATTGCACTTTGTGACAAGTTATCTCGCAACACATCAATATAGGTTCGAACTGTCATATTCCCATCAATGAAACACAAATTACCAACTCCTTTGCTAGCCATGCACACCCAAATCATATCAGAACCTCCTCCATGTTTAACTGTAGGTAACACAATTTTGGTATGAAAAGCAGTACAAGGTTGTCGTAGTCTCCCACTACCCCCAGGGTTATTAATTACCCTTTGCATATTATCTATGTTTGGATAAGTAGGATTCATAATTAATGACTACTCAAATAATAAATCAGTTATTTATTATTTCCTTAGGATAGAAATACACAATTAATAATCAACTTTAAGAACAATAAATTATCATGGAGTGCGATCAGAATTCAATTACGGACGACGGAATACTAACTGATATCACGAGGGGAATAACGCATACAATCAAACTACACATTTAAATCTAATCTACAAAAATTACAGACCTGATATCTTCTTCGGAATGAACTTGGAAACTAGTAGAATCTATGAAGTAGCTTCAATCCAGGATATCTTCAATTACGTTTGAACCAAATTAATGAATCTTTTTCAATAATCTACTTTCCGCTATCAAACTTCACTTAGTTAAACTAAATTCTTAGAAACACTTTCTTAAGCAACCTCATAGTTTACTCTTCAATCTAAACACGGAGTCCTCCTCTATCAAACCGCTTAGTCATCCTCAACTCTTCATTTCATTTCTCCCTTTTATATCTCTTTCGAACTCGCTAAACCCGAAACTATCTTATTTGCATAAGTCACACCTTCAGCTCTCAGCGGGGATTGGTCAAAATAAATACAATTTAAAAAGTTTATAAGAGAAGGTTAGTGAAACGCGTAAGCACCCGTCACAACCCCATCCGAGAAAAAAAGCGTGACTTATTGAAGGTCTAAACGACCTGCAAGAATTCGCTTAATTTACCTAACATCTGAAAAACACTGAATCTGCACAAAATTTTAACTACTCTAGAATGCCTGAACTTGTAAAAAGTTAACTCACGAACTTTATAACGCCTGCAAATTCTGAACTTGTAGAAAGTTTTAACTCTCTAAGTTAGAAACTTTAATTAAACTAACACACAGAAATGATTACTCAAAAGGGGTACTCCACTTCAATTTATTGTTCTTGTACATGTTTAGGTTCCCTACAGTGCATCCCATTCGGGCGAAGATCAGGGGAAAACCTTTCAAGGAAAAAACCCTGATCATGCACTTTACTTAAGTGCTAATAAATATAAAAAAATTTTACAACAGTATCTTCATACGACATAAAACTTTCATCACATCACTATGTTCAGGGACTGCTGCCCTGAAAGGAAACCTTGTCAATTTTTCTAAAACATGACATTAAATGCACAGAACTTTTATACAACTTCCTTAATGACACAAAGTATGGCATACATTATATTATATATATATAGTTTAATAGCAAAATAACCCTTATCTGGTTTCATTTTCAAAAATTCCCAATCAATCGCGCTGCGCTGTTAATGTTTTTTGTTAGTATTCCTAATTACGCCGCGCCCAGAAACCAGACACTACTTATACATCTTAATAATTACACACAAAATATATACATTTTTTTTTACATAGAATATATTACAACAAACAATACAAGTAACCTCACATATAAAGCCACGTCTTTAATGTGTAGCAAAACAATTGTAATTCAACAAATGTTTTTCCACAATTTGGAAAAAAATTAAATACAAAAGTCTTTTCAACCGATATGAAAATGCACACAACTCAGTGACACTTTTGTACGTTAACTTTACAAAAAAGATTAGACTAGCCCACATGGAAAATACTCCGAACTGTCTGTCAGAGGAAAAATAAACAAATTAGAATTATACAACCTGACTATTCTTTAGATCCAATCTGCATAGGCTTTGTCTCCCACCATGGCTTCTGTGCTGGATGACCTTGTCCTAGGGTTGTCCACTCTGCGCTCCAAGCTTCTGGTTCTCCTCTTCCATCGAGTCCGTTGAAGTTGATATGCTCCTGCTGAGGCGTTGTTTTCTTCTGTGAGAACTGGAACTTGGCTGTTGTCCACTCGACGTCGGCTCCGAAGATTGTATGGACAGCTCCTTTCCTGATGAGGTCTATTGTACTTGAATCTGTGGGATGGTCCTGGAACTGCTCTTTCAGAACTATTTTCTTCCACCTTTCTATAACGTTTTCTGGAGGGACGAGAGGACATTGATGAGGAAATCTTTCTTTTCTCGCGATCTACCTGAGCCTCTGGTCTCTTCTTTTGTACGTTTTCATACCAGGATTCAGGCCTTCCTCTTTTCTCTCTCTCAGTGTATAAAGCTCTCCTTTTCCTGAAATTATACGCGCCACCCCCCGAAGAAACAGCAGATTCCGTCCGTCCACGTTTTTTTCTCACCTCCACTCCATCGCGTCTATTCGCAACTATATCTCTACTACCATTTACATTTCCTGATTTCGATCCTTTACGACCACCCCTATCATTCTCCGATTGCACCAATGACGACTGCGCATCATCTGACCTGATTGATGTCACTGCACCATGATCACTACTAGTGTTACTTTCCGACTCGGCAACACTGTCTTCTCTTTGATGGTAAATTCTCACCTGGTCCACATTAACCGTTATTCTTTTACCAAATTTTAATATTACTAAATTATTATTATTTTTTACACTCAGAACTTTATATGGGCCTTCAAAATTTGGCATAAATTTACCTACTATTTTTTTACATTTTGAACTTAACGGGTGAGTTTGAACTAATACTAGATCACCAACTTTCACATTATTTTCACGCCTCTTTTTATTATAATATTTCGCCCACTTCTCTTGCTGGCGCTTTGTATGAACTCTAGCCTCCTCAAACAACCTTTCTATGTTCCCACAAACTAAATCTGATCTATCAGTTACCATAACTAAATTCTGAAAAGGAGTGATTAAATTTCGACCTAAAAATAATTCCGCCGGTGTTTTACCCATTGTCTCATGTACTGCTGTCCTAATCGCATAACCGAACTCTTGCAGAAATTGATCCCAGTTAGTGTGATTATCCGCGACAAAACTCGAAATCATTTTTAAAAGAGTGCGATTAACTCTTTCTGTTTGATTAGCTTGTGGACGATATACCACAGTTTTAACGTGTTTATGTGCAATCTGCGACATACTTGCTCAAAAACTTCGGATATCATTTGGGGACCGTTGTCGGTGACTAATTTAACAGGAGCTCCATAACGCGCAATATAATTTTCAAAAAATGCATTGGCGATTGCTTTAGCCGAAGCTTTCCTTAAGGGAACTATTTCAACCCATTTAGAAAAATTATCGGTAATTACTAAAATAAATCTATAGCGTTCTGGACTAGTTGCAGGGTATGGGCCTAACAAATCTAAAGAAACGATTTCATTCGGAAAATTCGTTATTATGGGAATTAATTGACCAGCTGGTAATCCGTTTTTATAATGAATTTTTAGGCATTGGTCGCAGGTTGCTACATATTTATAAATGTATTTCCTCATGTACGGAAAATAACACGCGTCCTTTAATTTTAAGTAGGTTTTCTTTTTGCCTAAATGACCTGCCATAGGCGAGTCATGAAGTTCCCGCATAACATCTTTACGTAACGTTTTGGGTATAAATACCCTTAATTCACCTAGTGTGGTTGTATATTTTGCATAATACAGCAAACCGTCAACGATTTTAAAGTCATTGGACCAATTTCTGCAGATCGATTCATTAACAGAACTATCGTCCGGATTTTCCAAAAACCTCATTATATGCCCTAGCTCCGGGTCATTTCTCTGTTCCTCTCTTAACTGTTCTCTAGAAGATAATACTAACGATCTAATCACCGCACAAGACACTTTTGGTTCCTCATGACTTTCTAACGGGTTTCTAGACAACATATCAGCCACTAAATTTTGCGTACCTGGGCGATGTTCCCATTCTACTTTAAAATTTGCCAACTTA
>BMAO01038014.1:0-29175 GCA_019973975.1 Trichonephila clavata | reverse complement strand
GAAACACGTTCCTTATTTTATGACCTGTTTAAGCTAACAAGAAGAGGGTTAAAATGACCTTCAGGAAATCACTCTTTTCAAAGAGAGAGAGATAACGCAATTTTAAATCAACAATTCCTTCAATTTTACTTCATTCCTTTGAAACTGCAAACAGTAATTATAACTTTACTTTTGATTTATCTTGTATTTCTCCTTGAGACTTAAAAAATGTACAAATATTTTTGTCATCAATACAAATAAATAAAATTGAAGTTTCTGTTTGTAATTTCAAATTAGCAGCTTTTTACTAAATGCATTTGAAGGTATATACAGTACTTATATCAAAAAATCAATTTTAAATTTTTTTGTCTGTCTGTTGGTCTGTCTGATTGTTCCTTCTAATCTCGGGAACTTCTGGTCCAATTTTAAAAATTCTTTCACCAATGGAAAGCTACATTATCAGCCAGTAACATAAGATATATTTTATCTCCATATTCCTACGGGAACGGGAACTATGCGGGTAAAACGTTGACGTTGCTTACTTCCCACCAAGTTGGCGCAAAATTATGCATTTGGTCAATAATGGAAATTTTAATAAAAACACACACACATTTTCTCACATTTGTAACAAATAACTGAAACATATTGTAATTTAGCATCTTTACAAAAAGCAATTTTTTAAATGGTTTTTTATTAAACGTCTAACGTTTATTTAGTTACGATTGTTAAATGTGAAGCTCAAACTTTGAGAAATATCGCCAAGTTGGCTAAGAAGTTCTTTATTCCGACAATCCCAAATATTTTAATAAAAATTTTCTCCCACTTTTTAAAGAGAGAAACAAAATAAAGTTTAGCGAATTGTGCGTGCATGATATTGAAAATTCTATGGTAATATTAATTGACAGTTTCATAAAAAGTTTTGATTACTTTAGTATTTTTTATTAGTTTTGAAAGTATATATTACTTTGAATTTTTTTAACCTAATTGTACAATATTCATGTTTTGCACAAAATTTTTCACTTATACTGAACCTAGATGTTTTACATGGAGGTATTACTTTGATGATATATACTATAAAGGCATCCATATAATGTCACTCGCCGAATAAAATTAGGGAGCTTTACACAATACTTATTTCATCTTCGTCCTTCTAATCCTCAAACCTTTTGGAATAAGTACAAAGACTACATGGCGGAAGATATTTTTGCGGCGAAAAAACAACCAAATATGCCTTTCAATGAACAATTCTGCAACGAAACGCAATAAAGGTTTTCAGAATGGTTAGGAATAAGCTACATAATTTTGGAATGATTAGCCCTAGACGTGTCGACGGAAATGGCTTCGATAATGAAATTACATGAGAATTAAATGACGATTTTATAGCATTGCAGCATCAAGTAACAGAATTTACCCCTCAATTAACTCCAGAACAAAGTCACGTTTTTCAACAAGTGTTACGCAAAGTAGAATCCATCAGTTTTGCACTCTTTTTTCTCGAAGCCCCTGGAGGAACAGGAAAAACATTTTTGCTAAACTTATTATTAAGGACCATCAGAAAAACCCAGAAGATAGCAGTTGCTATGGTTTAAATTCTGAACATTATGCAGAGACGCAATTGAAAGTTGGTTATGGATGTTTGGGGACGCAAATGCTGGAGGTTGTATTTTACTTTCAAATAATTTTGTAATGCAGGAGAAAATGATGTAAATCTTATTGCTCAAATTTACCCGGGCTTGAAACAAAATTTAAATTAGGATCAGTGGTTGCGCGCAAGTTCAATATTAGCGCCTAACAATGACATTGTCCATAAAATCAACATTGAAAATTTAAACGACGTGCGGGGGAGGGGGGATTGAAGAAAATATTTATCAATGAATGCAATCATGGATAAAGAACAAAGTATTTCATATCCCACAGAGTTCTTAAATTCACTTGAACTTTCGGGTGTACCCTCACATAAACTTAAATTAAAACAAAATGTACCAGTTATGCAGAATCTCGATGCTCCTCGACTATGTAAAGGAACGAGGCTTTGGATCACAAAAGTGATGCAGAATATACTTGGTGCCAATATTTGAACATATGTCATGAAAAGGGATAGTGTTATAATACCTCAAATTCCGAGTATCCCCAGTGACCTATTGTTTCAATTCAAACAAGTTCAATTTCCAGTTTTAATGTTGCTATTAACAAAGCTAACATTTCAGGTAGCAGGGGTGCATTTGGAAATGCAATGTTTTTCCCATGACCAACTATATGTAGCCTGATCGACCAACCCAAATCTTCACATATTTGCAACTGACGGAAGAACATACAATATGGTATACAGTAGCAGCTTAGAATAATATTCTGTTTTGAGTTCTTTTGAAGAAGAATTCTATATTAACGTACATACTTTTGATTTTTAAAAATATTAAGAGTTTAAGTTATTGAATATTTGTTGTTAATTATTATAATAAATTGTGTTTTCAGTTTCTTAAACTAAGCTCAATTTAAGACATTTTAAATTTTATTGGTTCCAGTTAAGCAATAAAATAAATTACCATATTATATTATTTACTTTCTTATGATAATGATTACGACTTTGACAGTTATTTAAAGACATCAAAGCGAGCTGAGCTGCGGGTAAAAGCTAGTATTAAGATAAAAGTCAAAACTTACGTTTGTTTGCTTTCCTTTACAAAGGAGGCAGTGAAAATAATTGTTCAGCTTAATAATTTTTTTCTATTAAATTTTTCGTGTTACATCAGCTAATTTTAAGACTTTGATATATATTTTTATATATATTTCAATGGACTTTTATAGTTCTTTTATGTTGATTAATATGCATCAATACTTGTTTTCCTTGCTTAAATACAGCTTCGAAAAACACACTTTTCTGTGCTAGAACAGATATATAAAGTTTAATTATTAGTGTAATCATGAAATTCCAAAATGTAGTACTTTAGGTAGTATCGATATGGAAGTTTTTTTTACTAAACTTCGAAGTTTAATTCTTAGCATTGATATATTGACACTTATCGCACTTGCATTGAGCTATAAAAATAAAAATCAATAAAAAAATATCTGTAATATTTCTTCATTTTTGAAGGAATGGTAAATGTGTTAATGCCTGTGTGTAAAACATAATATACAAAATATTAATTGGAGCTTGACAGTCTTGAACAAGACTGATGCTGGGAAGGGGGACCTTTTCCCCAAAAACTCATATCAAGTAAATGTCTGATACTTTCGATATCTAATTTTAGTAACAACCGGTTCTTTTTTCTTGAAAGCCTACCAATCTCCTGTCTAGAATCACATTCACTTTACTTTATAAATTCTCTGAATTTTTCTTTATAACAAATAATAAAAATAAATACAATAAAATATTCTTGATTCTACAGAAAAAAAATAGCTTTCAGAAACAGAAATATTTTCGTTCATAACAAATAAGGAAACAAAAGTAGATTGTAAATTTATGTTTATGACATGTGTAAATGATAGAAAGGCTAGTTAAAATGAAATTTTTTGCATTAATTTTGTCGAATTATTCTTTGATACAACTTAATGTGATTTATATTTGCACAGTTCATCATATTCTGAATATAATACTTTTTATGTCGTGTATCATACAAAGTTTTAAAAATTCAAATTTATTGTAACCAGACTATTCAGCAAATATTTGGTTACAGAAATAAACACACATTTGTGTTAAAACTATTCATTTTTTTTTTTTTAGAAATATATTACTCTGGAATACCGTACCAATATCTTGATGCTTTTGAAATTTACTTCAGACCACAAAAGGAAAAAAAAAGAATTTTTCTTCATTTTTGAGAATTTTTTATTTTTTGTACACAATATCTTATTTCTTCATAGCTATAGAGTATTATTAAAAAAAAAATCAACTAATGTACAACAAATCTTTGAACATTGTACAATCTTAACATCTTAAATATTAACTAATATATCAAACAAAAAGTGAAAAAAATTGTGAATGTATTTTATGTACGTTACGGAACAGTACGTAATGTGTACTCTAACTTTTATGAAGAAAAAAAAAAGAATTCATGTCAAGCATTATATCTGTACAATATTTTTTTTTTTAATAAAAAAGAAGAATCGAATAGCAATTTTTAAAAAACGATGCTATCTTTTGCAAGTTATAAATAAGATGTAACTTTTCAAACGTACAAAGATAAAAAAAATATCCCTATATAAGTATTATTGCATAAATTTTCATTAAATTAAAAAAAAATTTATGCATAAATCTACAAACATTGCCAAACAATTTAACCAATTGATAACGAAATTGTAAAATTAAAATTTTAGATATTCCTCTAACAATTATACTAAAGAGGATTTTAATAAATAGCAATAAGAATTTTTTTTGAAATAATCACAGTAAAATCAGTTTTTGTAATTATCAAAAGTTTCTATGTAAGCATTAATTTAAAGGCAGAAAATTTGCTAGTTTATAGATAAGTTACTGAGTACCTTTAACAATACATATTTTGTACAGTTTAAATTAGTATGAGTATACTTGTGTATTGAGTTTTGAAACAAAAAACAGTACGTCAGCATCATAGATTAGAACAGAGGTTCTCAAACGTCATGTTTTTCGATTTTGGGTAGACCCTTGCTTACTTAATATTGAATTTTTGCAAATTCATGAACTTCAAATGTGTGTTTTTGACAGCTGGTATATTGTGGTAGCTCGCTCCTACTTTAAAAACATTTACTTTTATATTTGTAGTGTGAAAGTATTTGAAGTGTAGTGTGAAAACTTTAAGAAATAAAAGTTATTTTTAAACATTTATTAGATTCCAGTTAAAATTTAGTACCTGTAACAGAGAATCGGAGAGAAAAAACAAATGCTTTTTTGACGCTATTGTAAAAAGTTTTTAATATTTAGCATCAATTTAGTCAGGTTTGAACTTAAATCTCCTCGGTTAGTAATGTCCAGACTATTTTGTTTGGAGATTAGCAATTATGATTAGATGTTGCAATGGGGATTTACTTGACTGTTCCTCTGACAAACTGTACAGCAGAGAGAAGCTTTTCTGCCCTTAAGGTAATTAAGACGGACATGAGAACTACTATGTGGAAAATAAAAAGCTTAATAGTTTAATGTTGCTATGCACACAAACTGATATAAACATGGAAATTGGTTGTAATGATATCATTAATGATTTTGTAATAATGAAAGCTTGAATGAAACGTTTGTTGTACTAGTACAATGACTGTGACTCAACTATCAGGATATCTAAAAGTAAAAGATAGTAAGATAATTAACAACTTGAATGATAAACAAATTAAAAAATTGATAATTATAAAAAGTTTATAATATATACTCTATACTGTAATTCCTTACGGTTTTATTAATTTACTGTACTTATTTACAAAAGGAGGGGAGGGGGTGTCTGTGATGCCAAAAGGAAAGAAATGAACAAGAGTGACCAAACCATGTCACTCTTTCCTTACGGCTGCCGGTTGCCAGTCTGGGTCCATACGTGGTGGATAATGGAAGGACTCCATTAAAAAGACAAAGAAAGCGAAAAGAGTAAGAGCGTTAAGGGAAAATCCCTCTCATACCAAAACATGCAAGGTAAGAACTGAAGGAGTGGGTGCTCTGGAAATAGTGGGAGAGGGCGCAACAATTTGAAGTGCCTAGGGTGCCGGGGAGGTTAAAAACGGCCCTGGAATCGATCCAAACATTGCTGCAAAAATTGTTTATTTGCTTTGATTATGTTCAGTAAATGCGACACTCCTCTTGTGCAGAGCTTTTGCATCTCAAATTCTTTGTGCAAGATGTTTCCAAGGCCTTTCATCCGATATCCCCATAACCCCAACTATCTGAATCACCTATCGTCCAACAGGATTTCATGAGCTTTCCTGTAATTTCCGGTGTGCTTGCGATATTTGGTCGTCCTTTCACATGGGTCATATTCGAAGGACGTGCAACTACGTCTAAAGCTCTCTTTGGTCAATGTTAACAAATAGGGATCGAATGGCATAAACATGGACTGAATGGTATTTTAGACGAGAATTGAATTTTTATGTCGGTTCATTTTAATAGTCAAGTTTTTCCACAAATGTCTCTAAGAATGTTCATGTCATTTTCTTTTCATACCGAAGGTTGTTCGTTCTTTATGGAAAAAATTTTTATAGTTAATTTTTATCAATAAATCCGTATTTTTTGCGCAATTTGTTTTCTCTGATCTTGATAATAGCTCCAGCTCATATTTTTCATGAAAGTAAACTTTTTTTAGTACTGTCATGCAAATTTTACTCCATTCCTTATGAACAATTTTCTAAAGTCCATTCAGCGTGCTTCCATAGCTTTATTCTAATTACACGTAGACCTATTTGGGGCAATTTTTCTTTCAAGCAAACCTTTGGAGTGATTTTTCCCAGTTGTCATAGCAATGGCTTAAAACATCTTTTTCCCAGGAGCTGAAAGAATTGCTCTCATTTCCAGCCAATCGGATTCATCGACTTACTACGCCATAAACAAGATGGAGCCTTGGCAACGTCAAATGCATCAGAAATGGCGCTTCATATTTTAATGGTGTAAAATATTTTTAACAGAATGGTGCTCCCTTTTTTTTATGACCGTCAGCAAAATCACGAGCAAAATAAAAGGACAAATACTGGATGTTCATATTCTGAAGGAGAAAAATCAGTGAGTAGTTTTTCTGTGTGAATATAGGGCTCGGCTGACATCAGAGCATATCGTTTTGTGTACACTAACCCTTCATCACAGCTTCTTTATACAGTTGTTCGAAAGTGACTCAAGTTCTTCTGAGGCGTGTGTGTGTGATAAGACCTTAAGGATTGTTTTCATAATTCAAAAGTCCTTTGCAGAAGCGCATTGTGATTTTATACGTAGTTCATCAAATGGGATACACTTTATTCATATTTCTGCTTTTGTTAAATATGCAGCATTTGACTTAGATGTGTGACTAGATGGATTGTCCGTATGAAGTTCCACTTTAACAATGTCCTTTCTATATAAGGTTGGAATTTCCTCTTCAAAAATTGGTTCGAATATATTCTTCTGCTAGCAGAGTGAATTAATTTTGGCTTTACTTCAGACTTTTTTGATTTCTAATTTGCCATTGTTAGAAAATCCTGCAACTTTCACGAATCCTTTTTGGAACTTATCTGTACACTGATGAAGACATTTTGTTTGGCCATTCCCATCAGTCAAGCAATAAAAATTTGATCTTCTATTATTACAGTCACTTAAATATACCCATGCCTCATCGAGTGTTACCACAAATTTCCATTTTTCAGCAGCCATGTACTTTTTGTATAACTTTCTACTATTTGTTTTCTTTCAGCAATATGTTTCAAAACAAGGAGGCGAACTTTACTTTTAAACATCTTTTTTTAAAATTTAATCTTTATGAATGATTTAAATTACAGTGCCGAACGACATTTCTGGTTTCAATTCAATGAATCTTTAGTTGACGGGTTTCCTTATAGGATCAGAGACTTCACTTTCTTTATATTTACCTGCATTTAAACAGTCTTAGGATGAAGCATCATGGCCATGTTTTCATCTTTACTTTCAGCTAGACATTTTTTTCCCCTTTCAAGTGTAATAAATTATAAATACCTTTTGCTAAATTGCAATAACAGAGATTTTTACACCAATTTATAATTTGTTGATACAAAAATATTTCCTTGGAAAGCACAGTCACGTAATCTCCGAGCCATATATAAATTTTAGCAGCCATTTTATAAAATAAATCTTTTATTTTACATTCCAATCAAACGAAAACATTAGTAGACGATTATTCTGAAGTTGCCAAAGTTTTATCTCAAAATGCAAACTAGAAAATGGATTACAAAACCATTTCCATAAAGCGGGAACAACCTGCTGTATTATTAATGTTAATTTTCTAGAAGCACTGTCTTTTCTTTTTTCATAAGAAAATACCATGTGCTGTCTTTTGTTTTTTCAAACAAAAAACTGGTCTTTCAGAAACTGAACTTTATAGTTGAGAAACTATTTCAATGAATTGATTGATAGATTCTTGAGGGTTTTCGTCAAGTTCATAGTAAAAAATCAATATATTTCACTCTCTGTAAAGTTGCCTCAAAACATGTTTGCATCCAAATTTGAATTTTATCACTTATTTTGTCTGTTTTGTCACTATAAAAATGTATTATTTTGTCACTTTGATAAAAAAAATTTTCTTTTAACAAGCAATTATAAATTGGAAATATATTTCTAAATTTCAGTGTTTATAACGTATGGTACTTTTTACAAATTACTATGCATTCACTTTATTTTAAATTTTAAAAAAAGATGGAACTATTTCTGAAGTAGATTGGTAAATTTTCTATCTTATCCAATCCTCTCAAATTTCGGTGAAATGAAATGTAATTTAGAGAATGAAAGTTGATCGCTTTTTTGGAAAGTGACAAGACAAATGAAATAATGCTGTAAATGGAAATTATTTCAGTCTATCAGATGTAGCATGATATATTGTGAAATCAGTGTACATAAAAATATAATTCTGGAGAAATTTTAAATAAATATTTGTATTGGGGAAAATTTACAATGCTGATGAATCTTTTGAATGACATTGTATGGTATAGAAAAGAATGTTGTAAGAAGTATTGTTTCTCTGAAAATTGGAAACTGTGATGTGTTTACTTTGTTTAACTATATATTCTATCATTTTTTCATAATTTCAATATTGATATTGATGGCTTTTTTTTATTTTCAGAAGAATAGGAGAATTTATATACAACGGTAGAGTTCCAGAATCAAACCAACAACACAAGGAAGGAAATCAGAGGCGTAGAAAATATCCAATATTGTCTGTGAGAAAAATTATAACATTTTTGAGAGAAAAGAAGATGAACTACATGAAAAAATGGAATGTTTTAGCAAAGTTTTTTATGTTTAAGTTGGAAGGGTCTTAATTTTTAATTATATAATTATAAGCCACCATCCACAAAAAGGGTACACTCTCCTTACGTCACTTAAAATTACATAAGGATTTACGGATTTATGTGATCTTACCTGAGATTTCCATTAATGTAAACTTACAAGATAGGTACCTCTCCAAATGATATCTTAAAACATCATTCGTGTAATCTGCTCAGTGAAAAGCCTAAAATTTATCAAATATTCAACAAGGATTTCAATCACGGTAGTAATTTAAATCCTTAGTTACATATTCATATCAAGAAAAATTCTCATGTTTGTGAAGTAGGCAACAAGGTATGCTCTTGTAGAGGTAATTTAAAAAGACATTTACGTATTCATACTATGGAAAAGCCTCATGTTTGTGAAATATGCAACAAGGCTTTCTCCGAAAGTGGTACCTTAAAGACACATTTACATGTTCATAGCAAGGAACAGCCTCATGTTTGTGAAATATGCTACAAGGCTTTCACTATAAAGAGTAACTTAAAGAAACATTTATATATTCATACCAAGGAAAAGCCTTATGTGTGTGAAATATGCAATAAAGCTTTCTCTGATAGATGTTCCTTAAAGAGACATTTTTGTATTCATACCAAGGAAAAGCCTCATATTTGTGAAATATGCTACAAGGCTTTCACTTTAAAGAGTAACTTAAAGAAACATTTATATATTCATACCAAGGAAAAGCCTCATGTTTGTGAAATATGCAATAAGGCTTTCTCTCAAAGTAGTGATTTAAAAAGACATTTATTTATTCATACCAAGGAAAAGCCTCATGTTTGTGAAATATGCAATAAGGCTTTCTCTGAAAGAGGTTCCTTAAAGATACATTTTTGTATTCATACCAAGGAAAAGCCTCATATTTGTGAAATATGCTACAAGGCTTTCACTTTAAAGAGTAACTTAAAGAAACATTTATATATTCATACCAAGGAAAAGCCTCATGTTTGTGAAATATGCAATAAAGCTTTCTCTGAAGGTGGTTCCTTAAAGAAACATTTTCGTATTCATACCAAGGAAAAGCCTTATGTTTGTGAAATATGCAATAAGGCATTCTCTGTAAGTGGTGGTTTAAAAAGACATTTATTTATTCATACTAAGGAAAAGCCTCATGTTTGTGAAATATGCAATAAGGCTTTCTCTGAACGAGATTCCTTAAAGAAACATTTTCGTATTCATACCAAGGAAAAGCCTTATGTTTGTGAAATATGCAATAAAGCATTCTCTGTAAGTGTTAGTTTAAAAAGACATTTATTTATTCATACCAAGGAAAAGCCTCATGTTTGTGAAATATGCTACAAGGCTTTCACTTTAAAGAGTAACTTAAAGAAACATTTATATATTCATACCAAGGAAAAGCCTCATGTTTGTGAAATATGCAATAAAGCTTTCTCTGAAAGTGGTAGTTTAAAAAGACATTTATTTATTCATACCAAGGAAAAGCCTCATGTTTGTAAAATATGCAATAAGGCTTTCTCTGAAAGAGGTTCCTTAAAGAAACATTTTTGTATTCATACCAAGGAAAAGCCTCATATTTGTGAAATATGCAACAAGATGTTTGCTGATAATAGTGCCTTAAACGTACCTCTATGTATACATACCAATGCAAGGCCACATGTTTGTGAAATATGCAATAAGGCATTCTCTGCAAGTGGTGGTTTAAGAAGACATTTATTGATTCATACCCAAGAAAAGCCTCATGTTTGTGAAATATGCAACAAAGCTTTCTCTGAAAGAGGTTCCTTAAAGAAACATTTTCGTATTCATACCAAGGAAAAGCCTCATGTTTGTGAAATATGCAATAAGGCTTTCTCTCAAAGTAGTGATTTAAAAAGACATTTATTTATTCATACCAAGGAAAAGCCTCATGTTTGTGAAATATGCAATAAGGCTTTCTCTGAAAGAGGTTCCTTAAAGAGACATTTTTGTATTCATACCAAGGAAAAGCCTCATATTTGTGAAATATGCTACAAGGCTTTCTCTGAAAGAGGTTCCTTAAAGAAACATTTTCGTATTCATACCAAGGAAAAGCCTCATGTTTGTGAAATATGCAATAAGGCTTTCTCTCAAAGTTGTGATTTAAAAAGACATTTATTTATTCATACCAAGGAAAAGCCTCATGTTTGTGAAATATGCAATAAGGCTTTCTCTGAAAGAGGTTCCTTAAAGAAACATTTTCGTATTCATACCAAGGAAAAGCCTTCTGTTTGGGAAATATGCAACAAGAGGTTCGCTGATAATAGTGCTTTAAACGTACATCTACGTATTCATACCTAAGCAAGGCCACATGTTTGTGAAATATGCAATAAGGCATTCTCTGCAAGTGGTGGTTTAAGAAGACATTTATTGATTCATACCTAGGAAAAGCCTCATGTTTGTGAAATATGCAACAAAGCTTTCAGTGAAAGTGGCCATTTAAAAAGACATTTACTTATTCATACCTAGAGAAAATCTTATGTTTGTGAAATATTTTAAAATTTCTCTCAAATTGGTTTTTTACATTTACATATATAGTGGTGGCCAAAATTGTGGTCACTTTTTAAAGTTGTTATCTTTTTCAAGTTTCTATGCTCATAAAAATGTTACGTTGCACAAAATGCAAAGTATTATGTATCGTTTTAAAGAAAATTTAATTCTAAATTTAATACAAAAAATATATTGTAAATATTTGCAATGTAAATAAAAGTTATGCTGCAAAAACTATCGATATACATTACATAGTGATACTAGCTGTGAGTTATCAGGGCTCAGTGGGGTAGCCTTTATTTTTTAATTGCAGCTTCACATCGATGTTTCTTGAGCTGTAAGTAGTCTTAAGCTCATCCTTTGTAATTGCCGTGATTTCAGGAACAAATTATCTCCTAAATTAGTTTGTTTTTATTTCATGGGTTTGGACAATAGTTATCAAACGGTGCCACAAGTTTTCCATAGGATTAAAGTCAGGACTGTTGGCTAGCCAGAACAACTCATTGATCTTAGAAAGATGCCAGTCTTTCGATTACTTTACTGTGTGGCATGGGGCAGAATTTTTCTGAAAAATAAATGTAGCATTGTTGGTAAATTGATCCCTGATGGAATGTGGAAGTTTGGGTTCTAGAACAGAGTCAATATATTTTCTGACATTCATTGTCCCATCAATGATATGAAGACTAGCGATACCATCTACTGATATGCATGACTAAATCATTAAACTATATGGGTGCTTCATAGTTGCCTGGATGCAGTTAGAATGTATCATTTCTCCTATTCTACGTCTTACGTATTTTCGGCCACCACTACCAAATTACGATATCTTAGTTTCATCCTTCCATATAACTAGTGAACACTAATCTTTTGTCAAATTAATATGTTCCTTTGATCACTATAATCTTTTTTAACTCTGTTGTAAATTGAGATGAGGCTTTTTTTCACGGAATTCTACCTTTTAGTCCAACATTTGCTAATCTTCTCCTGAGATAGTTTTTGAACTGACAGAAACACCAGCATCATTCAAATAACTTCTGAAGAAGTTGATGACATTCTTCTATTTTAAAGACAAAGTATTTTTGTCATTAACAGATAGATTGCACCTTTGTCGGCTTTTTCCTGCTTTATTTTTTTAAAGTTTTTCACCTGACATCTTAAACAAAGTTTTCAGTTTCCTGATGTATTCACTGAACCCTCCACCTAACTTGCAATTATAACGTAGGAAAGATAACTTCCTTGTAAAAAATCTTTTTAGGTGTCCAATTGACTCTTTTATTTGATGTCATTGCTTCTTAAATAAATATAATTTTTTTTCTTGGCTAGGAAACAGTCCTGATCTCAATGCTATCGAAAACTTGCAGCACTGATTGAAAATTCTTGCCCAAATGAGGTACCCATGAAATAAAAACAAACTAAATGAGAATATAATTGTTTCCTGGCATCATGCAATAACAAAGGAAGAGCTTAAGACTATTTTCAGTTCAATGAAACATCGATGTAAAACTGTAAAAAAAAATATCAGTGTTCAGTGGGGTAGCCGTTAACTCACTGCTATCATCATTATCTAATGTATATCGGAGGTTATTGCAGCATAACTTTTTTTACATTGCAAATATTAACATTTTATTTTATTTTTTTGTATTGAATTGAAAATTAAATTTTTTTAAAAATGATATAAAAGACTGAATTTTGAGCAACGTAACATTTTCTATGAGCATACAAACTTGAAAAACATAACAATTAAAAAAAGGGTCCACAATTTTGGCCACCACTGTATATATATCAAGACAAAGCAATAATTTTTTTTAAAGTTGTTGTATGTTTTATTTATAATGCTTGCCTTTTTATCGAATTAATAAATTATGATGATATTTGCACATTCATACCATTCAAGAAAAGTGTGTGAAATATCCACAACTTCGCTTTCCATCTAAGAGTTAAAATAAAAAGACTTTAATATCACTTTTCTATTAATTATCCCATACCAAGGAAAATCTTTAAGTACATGCAATTTCTGAAAATGCTTTTGCTCACATATGTTGCATAAAAACACATTTGCGCGCATTCATGCCTCCCAAAAAATTGAAGCTTTTATACAGTTTATTTTAAAAGTTCACAAAACAAAGTTTACAAAAACTTTTTTACAGTTTATTTTTAAAAATTCAATTTTAATTATTTTCTCATTAATATATCTTAAAGCCTTATAATTGTTAAAATTTTCAGTAAATTTTCGCACAAAATCCTCATTTGAAAGTTAATTTTTACATTTGCAAATAATAGTTGAATTAATGTTATAATTTTGAGTCATTTGACTCGACATAGGTGAAATGCTACTTGGAAGTAGGAACGTAAAAGAATTGTAACATACTTTCGCGATTTTTTAGATGAAAGTTTGCAAGTGTTCATTTTTTTAAATACATTTGTGCAATATTCTTTTAGAACAGTGGTGGCCAACCCCCAAATGACCTTCCGGGCCTTTTCGGAAAAACATTATAATCCAGCGGGTTGTATATAAAAATATATATCTTTAATATTAGATTTGGAACTGTTACAAACATTTATTGGAGAGAAAATTTAAAACAGAATGAAAAAAAGATTATTATTTTCTTTATGTTTCATATATACAAAAATGGATAAAATAATAATAGTAAGGCAATAATCAAATAATGTTTAATTTATTTAATTAGGGAGATATTTGTTTCTGTGAACTCTTTCTCTTAGTTTTTGCAAATCTATCTCATTGCGTGTATTTGCACATCGTAATTCATTGTTGCAGTTTCTCATACTGTCAGTCTGACCTCCATTTACGAATGATTTTTCATTTTCGGGAAGGGGGGTGGGACTAAATGTAAGTGTAAGTTAATCCAAATACTTGCCTAACTTTTCATGCCAAATCCTTGAAAATGGAATTTTTTTTGTTTTTTTTGTGACATAAGTCTTATAAAGATCTACTTTGGATTCTGATGTTTCAAAAATGTGTTTTAATTCATTATTGCTGTGTAAATCAATTCCATTGGGAGAAGATATTCTGGGGCCAACTCGACATCAAAGTTAGATGAATATATTTTAAATAATTTTATTTTTTTGTTTTTGTCTAAATTAGTGAAACGACTCAAAAAATCTGTTAGTTTGAATATTTCTTTTGCTTATTTGATGTAATTAATACATTTTGAATTTTTCCCCTTTCTTTAAAAGAAAGAGTTAAACGTAATTATTTTTTCAATGGAGATTCAAAAATAATATCTTTCTGCATCGTTTATTACATTTTTTTGTTTCGTGTAATGATGTATTCAATTACTTTTTTTATGACATACAAAAAAGCGTAAATCCCTATAACCATTTTTATTTTTTAATTCTGTTGCTTGTATTTGCTTGTCATTCATAAACAAGTCAATTTCTTGTCGTAACTCATAAAATCACTGTAAATATCTTCCACGACTCAGCCATTTAATACGACTGATATGTACAACGTGATTTATTCGCAATACACTCATGGACAAAAAAATTAGCGCACCAAGAAATAATTGCGTGATCGTAACTAAACTTGGCATGAAGGTACATGTCAGGAAGATATGCAGGTGATTAGAAGTGCAACGTGATTGTGCATTACGTATAGCCGGTAGAGGGCGTTTAACGTCATTCTCCGTGGAGTATAAAACAGGTAACCAAAGCTTACAAAGGAAGGACTGAGGTATACATGCCATTACGCCGTTTTCGAAGACAATATGAGCAGCTGTCGCAATTTGAGAGGGGGAGAATCATCGGCATGATGGAAGCTGGGTGGTTAGCTCGGCAAGTAGCTCGTCCAATTAGGCCGCTCTGATTGTGTTGTGAGGAGGTACTGGGACCAGTGGATCCGAGAATGTCCTTTACACGAAGACCAGGCTCACGACGTCCTCGACAGACCAGTCGTCGAGAAGACCTCCACATTGTAAGAAATGCACGCGTACAGCCAACTACTTCGTTGGTCGCCATCCAGGCACAGGTAGTACCCTCACTAGGGGCCCCTGTGTCTTTTCGAACCATACGAAGGCGCGTGGCTGAAGGACATTTGGGATCGCGGCGCCCATTACGTATGCTGCCCTTGAGACCCATCCATCGACGCCTCCGTTTGGAGTGGTGTCGTGCACGAGGAAACTGGACTGCAGGAAAATGGAACCAGGTCATCTTTAGCGACGAAAACAGATTCAATCTCAGCAGTGATGACAATCGTGTTTGTGTGTAGAGACCCCGTAGTGAACGCCTCAAACCTGCCTTTGCTTTACAGCGACACATCACTCCCACAGCTGATGTGATGGCATGGGGTGTCATTGCCTACAATACACGGCCACCCATAGTATTGATCTGTGGCACCATGACACCCCAGCGGTATGTTCATGACATCCTGCAGCCACATGTGTTACCATTCATGCAATGGCTCCCAGGAGCCATTTTGTAACATGACAATGCTAGGCCTCACACAGCAAGGGTGTCACAAGACTGTTACTACCCTTCCTTGGCTTGCCCGATCCCCAGATTTGTCTCCAATCGAGCATATCTGGGATCATTTGAAACGGAGAGTTGGACAACCCACGAGTTTGAACGAACTAGAGGCAAGTTTACAGCATATATGGAACGAAATGTGTCAAGACATCATACAGAACTTGTATGCCTCAATGCCCGATCGTATCGCATCGTGCATTCGCACTAGAGGGAGTTCAACAGAGCATTAAATCCTCTGTTCTTTTGCCTTTTTCTATGAAATAAAGGATCCTTTTTCTTTGATTTTCTAATCATTTACTTGTATCAAAGTAGTCATTACGTATGTAAAATTTCGTTTCATTTTGACGACTCCTTAGTGTGCTAAATTTTTTGTCGATGAGTGTACTTGGGCACATAGATTTTGTTGATTACTTAAACAGTGGAGTATAATTAAATAATTTCTTTCTCAGCAGTTATTAGTTTTGTTGTTGGATTCTATTTAATTGATCAGTAATTTCAAAGCCCCTTTTACTTTACCGATCATAACCGGTACTTCATCAGTTGATATTCTAAGAAAAATTTCCAAACACAAATTGTTTTTGGTTAAACAGTTTTCGGCTGCACCTTTAAAGTTATCAAACATTAGCATTTCGTCAGTTACTTGAAATGATTTATTTACTCCAGAAACGAAAACTACAAGTTGAGCTGTTTGAAATGTCTGTACTTTTTTGATATGCTGAGAGAAAATATTTGAAATCTTGAATTCGATCGCGTTTTACGATAACTTCATTTGAAATGTTATTATTACGACGACAAAGTATTTGCCGAGATAGACTTAAGTTCTAAAATAGCTTTTCTTCCAACAGCTTCCAAACCTTTAACAAATTCGACGTCTGAAAATGTTTTATTTATTTTTTTTTTTGCATCAGAAATGAGATTGAATAGCTTGCCTTATTATTATTGGATGGTTGCTGTTATGCTGAATCAAAATATTTTATTGCGTCTTTAATTGCAATTTAAATACCCTGAGTTTCGATTGTTTCACTTCTCTATTGAAATTTAAATAACAATTAAGTTTTCGTTTCGAAATGTCTTTTTCACGTTGTATTCCTTGAATACAGCGATGGTCTCTCGGCAAATTAACCTGTTGAGACCAGTGGCGCACGCAACGGGGGTAGGGGTCTGGACACCCCCCAAAGCCCTTGAGTTTTTTCCGATTGATGATAATCCTATATATATATATATATAACGTAAAATATGATTAAGTACTTGTTTTTTACAATTTATTTTATTAATTAATGCTAATTATTAATTTAATAATTTATTTTTTACTGTTTTTTGTTAACAAAATAGACAAAATCAGAAGAATCAATTAGTATTGTCTGGAGGCATGATACGAGTTCGGGGACTTTCGACCACGGATACCCCCTTTAAAAATTTTTGTGTGCGCTACTGGTTGAGACAAATATTATTCATCTCGTTGCTAACTAATGGCCGCTCACGCCAAGTGAGTTAATAAACAAACAGAAATTTAATAAAATTATAGAACATTATAATTTGTAAAATATTAATTTTTAAAATGAATTTTATAACTTTATATTTGCATTTGTAATATTAGAAATTTGTATTTTATGTCAACAAGTCTGATAGATAAAAGGAACAAACAAGGCCGGACGTGTAATGCGCAATTTTGTTGGCAGCACCTATTCCTACTTTTTACAGCCTTGAAATTCAAATTCCTCTGTTTTGGGGTTGCTATATTTGGCTCTCTATGAATTATTGGCTACTTTCAACATAATTAGAAAAAAAAAAGTGCAATGTATTGTATTTTTTGAATATGCTGTGTTGAGTATGTGTGCATCTAATAACCTATAATAAATATTGTGCGTTTATTGTTTATAACTTTACTACTGAACAATTTCAATGTTTCTTCAATTTTTGTTTGAATTTTAAGATATAAATATGTTTTCATTGTTTATTTGTTGTATACAAGTTCACACACATTAGAAATATGGTATGTTTATAAAATAAGAATTACGATTAAATTTTTAAAAATATTAAGTGAAACTGGAAAAACAAATGTAGAACTGTAACTATATTGTAGACTTAAAATATAAGAGTAAAATATTTTAGTTTATTGATATATTTTTGATTATTTGCAATTTTTAGTAAATTTTTATTAATCCTTATAACATTTGAATCAGGTTTAGCAAATTTTTTCTAAACAGACACTTGAGGATTATTGTTACAAAATCCTTTTAACTTTTGCAGCTGAAATTAAATCATATTTTCATTTAGAGCAATATTCTTATATATATATAGTATAATAAAATGAAAAAAATAATAAGACAAAATTATACTACCCACAAAGCTAAATGATAGAAAACAGATTCTAAGAAACATAACTAGAAAAATATTGATATATAATATAATAATTATATATATATACATTATTCATAAAGAAAGAAAATTGTGTTTTATATTTATCTATATCATATTGACTGTTATAAAATGGTAGGAATTAGATGCATTGCCTTTTAAATACTGTTTAGAATTAAAATTATTTTCAGCTTATGCTAAACAAAAATTGACTTGAATTCCATATAATTTTTCAGTTAAAAAACAGTCCAAAATTATGTTTATATTGTGATTTAGCTAATATATAAAGGGTATAATTTATTTTTCAGTTCTGTTCTTACTTTGCTGAAAATTCATTATAACCATTGTTCACAATAAGATTCATATTTCAACTATGCTTAAAACGGGTGATTAAACTTAAAATTCTGTAGTATAAAACTGAAAACATTTTTAAAAAATTATTAAAAAGTATAGTATTATAATCATTTCAATCATCAGTAGTATTGATTTACTTTTTTTTAAAAAAAAATTTTAAGTAAATTTCATGAAACAGTATTATTATTATTATTATTTTTTTTAGCTATATTGAGTAGAGATAATTTTAAAATAAGTTTTCAGTACTTCAAAATTAATTATTAATGGCAGGAAAATGATAAATTTTCAAAATACCTTAATGTATATTTTGCTTGGAACACATATTCCAGTAAAAACAAGGTTTTGATATAGGTTTTGAAAAAAAAATTTTTTTTTCTTACAGAATTCTTTTTTTCAAAAAAATAAGATTTCTAATAATAAGAATATATTATTATTATTGTATGACAGTGGCTGTTTTCTTTCATTGAATTATAATTTCTTGAAATAAAAATTTTAATTTGATGTATTGAGATATACAAATTAAATATTTGTTTTAAAAAATGAGATTGATTTTTCCTGAAAATTTTACTTTAATGAAGAAAAATGTATAAGTTTTTCTTCCTCCTTTTTTTTTTTTTTTAATTTGGGGGTTGTTAAAAAGAAGGATTAATACATTTTTTCTTTCTCGTGTTTAATTCCTTTAATAATTTCCTTTGAACTTGATTGTACATTATCCCAAATTTCCCGTTACTGTTCCGAATGTTCAGTGCTTGCTTCAATTCTGTACCAAAAGTTTATAAACAAATATTCAGTTTTTCAATTCCGATGTATTGCTATCTTATTCATTTTCGAAGTGACCTCAGGATGAGAGGTATTATATGTTTTACAAAAAATAGCACTTTATTTTTTTGTTATATGAAATTTCTTTAAAAAAAAGCAGTGATACACTTAAGGGACTGTAAATTTTGTAATAAAACGGTGATTAATAAATCAGAAGGTTAAAACACTTCTACTATAAAACAGAACATACACAAAACATTTCAGTTAATTTTTTTCAAAATTTTTTGAGCAATTTTGCTGGCTCCGTTTGAGCATTTAAAAAAACACATTTCGAGTAAAACGCGTTTTAAAGTATGACATATCTTGCTCAATGTAATGGCATCTTCTCTTACTAAAACACTTATAGTTTTGGTTCTAGTGAACAGAAAATAATAAATTTGGTATTTTTATAAAGCTAAAAAGATGACCTATAAAATAAAATCATAAAAAAATTGTCAATTTTAAGGAAATTCACAATTTTAGGGTAGTCAGATACCATTCACACTTCTAAATTAAGAACAAGTTTAAAAATTACCAGTGATTCATGTAGGCTTGTCATATACAGAATTTAATATTTATCTTCATAGTTTGTTTGTACAGTTTATGATTAAAATCGTGTATTGTAGCTTTAACGTCAAAGAGCATTTTTATTGCACTCAATACAATTTTATTGTGTGAAAGGGGCGCGATGAAAATTATGATTGAAAATTGGGTCGCAAGCATTAAAAGTTGTAAAAGCACTGTCTTAGTAGCATCATTAAAGAAATAATTGATTTCGCTTCAACTGATTAAAATTTAAACGCAAGTGACTAAGTAAAGGACCATTAATATTAAACAGGTTTTTTTTTTCGAAATTTTTAATTGTAATGTTTTTTTCTCCTATGTCGTGATCAATTTTTGCCTTTAGTCCAAAAAGAGATTAATTTCATTAAAAAAATTAAAACTTTTAATTTGGGTAAAGAATTTTTGTCTCTGTGTATATGATAAAGTTGAAAATAAAAAATCAAGATAGTAATAGCATCTGCAAAGTAAAGATAGTGTGACATATTTATTTATTATAAATTAAGTAAATTCTTTGTATTCGAATTTCTAATAATTTCTTTCATTAGAATATTTATTTATTCTTTTGAAATATTTATTTCTACATGTTTCGATAATATCTACATTTGAAAATTATTTATCAAAATATTTGGGAGATTTCGTAGGAGATCAGAGGTAGATTTTAAAATGTATGTTTGCCTCACAAAATTATACTAAGTTTGCAAGGAGTATGGATGAAAATATATTTAAACACTTTTTATTACTTTAAACCGTTTTCAGTTTTATTAATAATTACATGGCATGCATTTTTAATTTTTAATGTAATTACATACGTTTAAAAATCTAAAAATGTTTGAGTCGATGCTGAATCGGAAATGGATGAAATAAAAAACGGTATTCTCCTTATTTTATATAATATTTAAAAGCAACTTGTTTTTAGATTTTTTGAAATTTTGATGTATTTCCGTTAGTGGAAAAACCTAATTACTACGTTTAGGATGACAATTTTGCACAAAACAGATTATTTTGCTTAGCCTAGCATTTGGCAAACTGCTGTTCTTCTAGATTCTGCTTTTACATACAATTAAAAATTATGTCTGCTGAAAAAAGTTATTATTTACCTTTAAAATTTATAAATATCTTTTGGGATAAAAAACACATATTTAAATGCACAGTTAAATATTTGACTGTCTTACTGACATAATTCATAGTTAAATATGTATCTGATTTATCTTTTTTGCTATTTCCAGTTATATGTTTGTGTTTAGTATTGAGATTCTGGAATTTTTTTTATTTAATGTTTCTGATTTTCTACTATGTACTTTAAATGCCAATTTTCTTTTTTGTTAAACCCTCGAGGTTCGAGTCCGCAGTATATGTTAAATCATGAAAATTGATATATTTATACCATCTTCTGTAACTTTCTCCCCATCTCGGACTGGGGTCACAATGGACATTCCGGACACCCATAGCATGTCCGGTGTCAGCTAACCGAAGGGGGACAGAGGTAATAAAATATTTTGGAAGATAGCGAACCTCAGGAGATGTTTTATTTTTCACTCTTGAGTAGAGAGTTACCTGAAGTTGAAACAAACTCTCTTCTGATCTCTACCATCAACAAACTCTCTTTTAAAGAAATTGGCTTGTAGAAATTGTCTCAACTCAATCTTTTAAAATTATCTCGTTTGAAATAGCAACAGGTAATTATGTTTTTAATTTCGAATTATTTATTAATTTTTAAGACTTGAAATAATATACAAATACAGAAGTAACTCCTGTAAGGTACACCTTCGAATAAAGCGCAATTAATGTTGCTACCGGTCTCTTTGAATATGTATTTTCCTCTTATTAAGGAACATTCTATTTAAGTGATACTAAAAAAAATTTCTTATTCTTTCTTTGTAAAATTTTAAGATTTCGAAGACAAGTTTGTGTTTATCTTTAAATAAATTAAATATAGTGTTGTCCTAATAAACCAATGTAATTTAACAGAGGAAAGGAACAGAGAAATAAAAAATTACAACATTGTTTGTTCTACGCTTCGATTTAAAGACAAAACAGAATATGTAATAAAGTGATTGCACTTCTTGCGGTCGCGTTTTCTATGGGTTTGCATAAAAAATAAAAATGATGGCTTATTCTGACACAATGCACTGGGTTTTAAAAAGATTCATACAACGGAATATTTTAAATAAAATTCTATAAATACAAGATTTTATTACTCATTTAAAACATTTATACAGTAATTTAACTTTTTCTATTAAGAATTTTCATTTTTCAAGAACTTGAAATTTAAAAAACCTGTGATTAAGGTATTTATTTGTATATCATTTATTTAAAGATTATTACGACTTGAATTTCTAATTAAACTAACTTGTTTAGCATTAAAGGACTAAATACCCAATGTCTAGTCTGGTGGGTTTAAATTTCTGGTTCTAGGACATATTGTATCAAACACAAGGTTCCTTATTGGAAGGTACTATTATATTTTTACACTATTAATATAAAGTATTACGGAATATTTTATTGTTTTTGACTTCATGCAAAAGCGAACCATAAAGTAATATATTTAGTTTAAAAAAAAAGCTCTTTTGTTATATATATGTGTGTGTGTGTGTGTATACATTATGTAATAAATAAATTCACATAAGAAGTGAATAAAGATTTTACCTGAAAATATTACTCCATTAAAAGAAAACTAGCTTATTTTAGTGTCAATGAAATCTTTTTGTTTTTACGTATCCACAGCTGTAGGTAAGAGTATATGGTTTGTACAATTTCATTTTTGGATTTTTAATCGAAATAATATTAATTGACGCTAAATTGTTTTTCATATGACAGCTTCCACTACTAGAACGAGACGTGCATTACTGCTCCCAGTATTAAAAAATGCAATTTGTCTTGTTTATTGTAAATTTTAATTTTTTTTTTGAATCATCGGTTATGAATAATTTTTCTGAATCATTATGCTATGTCAATATAGCACGTATTTATAGATGGGTTATTTCTCTCTCTCTCTTTATACACCAAGAGAAATTTAGCAATATTATTTTGTAATTATAAATATATTCTTATTAGTAAATGTGCTATTGCTGATCGAAGTATTGAACAGGCAGTTCTTAAAAATTATTTTCGAATATTTAAAGTTTGTGAGTTAGGTCAGTATTAATTGAGTTGTTTCAATGTTTTCTTTCTTTTTAAGCTTAAGAGAGATAAACTTAGTAAAATTATTATAAATATATTTTCAAATAAGATTGCACACACATGTGTTAATATTTAAATGTTATCGAAAATATCCCGACGTGACATTTTTTGAGGAAGCTAAAAGACAGAATTTTATTGGACTGAGAAATGAACTTTTTTCATTATTATTTATATAATAATGATGAAAATACTCTAAAATTGTATCAGATCATGGAGCGAATTAAATACTAAACTAAAAAAACTGTACTATTGACGCGGAACAACAAGATGTATACAATCCAGAGAAAAAGAGATATTGCGCGTCATCATTGAAAGAATGATAGTTGAAGTACAATTTTTAGCCAGTCAAAATTTGTCATTCAGAGTTACTTGTAGGAAGTTGAGATAATGGTAATTTTTAAAGGCCATTAGATAATGGACAAACTTGATTCGGTTATTTTAGAACACCTTAATAATGTGATTAAACGCAAAAATAAAAATGTATTCCACACTACTTAGGGCAGTATTTTCAAAATGAAATAATTAATATTTTAGCTTTATCTACTCGTAATGAGATAAGAGACATTGTGCTAAAAGCCAAATATTACACTATAATTCTTGATCTACACCAGATATTAGTCTCACAGAACAAATAAAGTTTGTAATTTGGTGTGTGAGCACTACTGAAATAGTAAGGTATATAGTTTAGAATTCTTTCTAGGAATTTTTAGGAATCTGACTCTAAACAGATTTCCAGATTTGGACACATTCTCTATTGAATCCAATATCTTTGAAAAAATTGATTTCACACCAAAAATATTTTGACAGATTTGCTTCTCAGAATGCCACAAAAATTATTTGATAGTTTATTATTAAGTAGGCTTTGTAGAATGACTGATTAATACACTTTTCGTTTCAAGAAATCTATTCTCTCTTGAGTACTTTTTTATTAGATTACATCTTCTGAATAAATACTGTTTTGCTTTTATAATTATAAAATGTCTACATTTATTTCAAAAGTAATATTTTTGCTTGTTTATTATTCTGTTAAAAGTATTTTGCAGCTACCATAACCTAATAGTTGACACAAAAAAAAAAATTTGCACTTCAAATTTTATGTTTGCATTTCTATATATTAATGTTTTACTTTTTATTCTTATACGGGTAGACGAGTTTATAACCACAATGCATAAGTATTAAGTAAGAAATTAAATAAAAAAGTATTGTAATAAGTGATTATATATATAAACATTTTAATAAGTAATTAAAAATATAAGCCTTTTAATAAGTAATTAAATGTCTTAATATTATAAAAAGTAATTAAATATATAAGTATTGCAATAAATAATTAGTTATTTAAATACTATAACAAGTAACTAATATGTAAGTATTATATAAATAAATATTAAATATAAGTGTTAGTCAAAATCTGAAAAATTCTCTCGAGGGGCGGCACATTTGATCTTCGCACGCAGGCGGCCGACACCCTAGGATCGGCCCTGGGACCACTCCTTTGAAACTTCTCACTCATCTCATGATTCACATGGGGGGAGGGGGCTATTTTACGACACCGACACTCGAACATAAACGCGCCTTAATTATCTTGTTAAAAAAACGTGGGAACCATTCTTCTCATTTCTTTTCCCCTGATTTATTCTTTTTGGCTAGATATTTTTAACTCTATATCTTGATTAGAACGAATATTTTAATTATATTACAACGCAAAATATTTTTAATGTAAACGAAATAATAATTTTTATTTTTGAATTTTTGTAAAGTATTAATAACTTAAAATAGACATTTTAATCAATACTGAAAAATAATTGCTATTATGCATCTCTCTATGCTGTACATCAAATATTATCATTATTACACTTTTATTAAGTTTTTCCACGCAATTTATTTGTGAGAAATTTAATGAAAATATTATTGTATGTAAAATATACATCTAAAAGAAATTATATCGAAGTCATGCTTCTATTAGAAGTCTATTTTTATAACTATTCGACGGTGTGTGAAAAAACTTCATGTGAGATTATAGCGAGTTAAAAGGTCAAAAAGCAAAATG
This sequence comes from Trichonephila clavata, assembly GCA_019973975.1. Classification (NCBI taxonomy): domain Eukaryota; kingdom Metazoa; phylum Arthropoda; class Arachnida; order Araneae; family Nephilidae; genus Trichonephila; species Trichonephila clavata. The sequence goes on along the minus strand of BMAO01038014.1, from coordinate 4,015 downwards.
ACCTTAGAAGTAGTACATATATATATTTTACATTGAAAAAATATGAATTTTTTCGTTTACTTCTTTGCTGGTTCTTTTTCAAGTTGCTTTCTTAAAAATGAATGTTTTAAAATCATTAATTAAACTCATTGTTTTTAAAAATTTTATTTCCCCTTCCCCCCCAAAAAATATAAATTTTTTAAAAACACGTAAGGAGGGAAAGTACCTTTATACATTATAAAAATCAATTTTTGAAAAATATTTTTAAAAATTATTACAGAAGGCTAGAAACGTTTTAAAGCAAATCTAATCAATATCCAACAGTAATTACGCTCTCTGCAATAAAAAATATAGATGTGAACAGAAGCTAATATTATAAAAAAAGTTAACAAATAGATTTTTCGTTAATTTCTGATTGAATTTCGTTGGCTGGTCTCTCTCTCTTTTGTTTTGTTAATATCGCACTTCGAAACAACGTGAGGGGTATAGAGGTGACGAACTTCGTAATTTTAAATCACGATGAATTCAGGAGGATGACACCTGATTTGACATTTTACTCTCCAGACTGTTCAGATTGGAAATACACTATTGATATTTTTTATTTAATATAGAGTTATATAACAGGGGCGCAGCTAGGTAACCAAACGCCTTGGTGCAACAACAACAAAAAAACACCGAGGGTCCTATTTTGATTGGACTTTATCAAGTAAAAATATATTAGTATTTTAAATATACAAAGCTGTTTTAACATCAGCCCTTTATCATGATCTGCAGAATATAGGAAGTTGTCGTGTTAGCCTAGTGGACAAGGTAACAGACTAGTGGCTGGTATGTCATGAGTTCGAGCCCAGTACCACTGAAGACCCGCCGTGTAGGGGTGCAATGCACGTCAAATCTGTTGAGAGCTCAAAAGTCCTCCCGTTGGTGTGGTGTGGTAGTTAGGAGAGGGGATGCCAGCTCTGGCATCGTCCTCGTCACTTGACCATGGTTCAAAATTACGAGGTTCGTCTCCAAAAGCCCTCGTCTGAACAGTGCGACGTTAATATTCACTCACGCAGAACAGAGGAAAGTAAAGCTACATACTACTTACAGGTATGTGTATGAGTTTTCCTGAGTAAACTTTAGTGAGATTACCCAGGTTCGATTTAACACGGGATAGACAGGAAACGATACAAAAAATAAGCCATCAACATGAAAATGATGCAATATTATAATTATTTTTAAAAAACACCCCTCCAAAAGTGGGAGTGGGACAAAATTACATAAATCTATTTATTACAGATACGAGTTGTGGCGAAATACTCGAAGAGGAAAATAGCTTATTATGAATAATACTGTTATTAAAAAAAATTACCAAGAAGAAATAGCTTCCTGTGTAAGTTTAAGACGCATTTTTCATTGAACCTGAAGCTTATTTTCAAGTAACACTTGAAAAAATGAAAAAAATTGAAAAATAACAAAAATTTTCAATAAGTAAATTCGCAACATCATATACACAAAGGGAAGGAAAGAGAGGCCCCTGACCACTCCCAAGGTGTTCTCTCTCAAAATTGGGGTGGAACCGAGGCAAATCGTACTGTCACCTGCATGGTACTCAAAGCTACGGCTAACGACAGGCGTACAGTCTAGCCCGATGCATGATGAATATCGTGGGCCTCGATCTGACTACGTCAGACAGGTGGCATTAGTAACAATAACAAGGAAAGGAAGGATTTTCTCTCTGAATTGTTTAAATTTGTTTTTAATTTTAAGAAATACTTAAATAGCAGATAAATTTAAAATTTTAGGTTTTTTTCAGAATACACAAGCATTCTTCCGTTTTCAATTTTATAAAAGAATGTAGAACTATAATGTACATCCTTCAAAAGTTATCTAGTGAAAAAGGAAGAAAGCCAATCAGTTTTTATTCTTTTTGTGTTCATACTTTTTGCTATTGAAAAAAATTGAATAATTCCATAACAAAATTTTCTTTGATGCTTTAAAGTTTGTACTTAACAGGAAAAAAAAGTGAAAAATAAAGCTTCATATGCATTTTCAAAAATTAGCTTCAAAAATTTCCCCTTCATTTTGTTACAAGTAATCGTGAATCGCAATACAATCAACATCATATGTACCAAATATTCACATGCACACAGAAATTTGTAAAATCAAGAAGCTCCAAACAGTGTTATGCATGACAAATATTTATATCTTATTTTCGAAACATGTAATTAAAAGATTTTAAAAGTACAAATTTTATGTTTTATTTAGAAATTAAAGATGCAAAATCTTACATAAAAGTTCTTAAAAATCAATGCTGAAGCACGCATAAAATACTTAGCAATAGTAAAATTCAAACATTTTAATTAATAAAACTGAACCGTAAAAAATATGTTATACAAAATTTATAAACACATTTCTGTTAAATTATATCTAGCAAAAAGTTTAAGTGAATATTTCGTATATAAATATAGATGCGATTTTTTTAAGATGAGCACTAAGAATTTTTTCCCTTAGAATACATACGAAAACTTAGGACTTCTCAGATTTTATAAATTTGGTTGTAATGGGCTTACAAAGGAAGGGCGGTCATCTATAAAGTTTTTTAAGTACCACCAATTGTCTCACGGAAAATATTAGGGACCCTCTATAAAGTCTGGTTTTAAGCCCCAAGCCGGATCTTACAAAGGATTACTTATTCGACATCAGTCAGTCTATATATGGGGCCCTTGAATCCTGGGCCTCCCTGCGATGCGGAGGTATACTTTAAGCCACTGAGTACTACTAACATTTTTTTTAAAAAATATATAAAATATATTTTGACGGATTTAAGTATTAAATAAATGGAATTAACTGATTAAATTTGATGTTTTGTGAAAAGTAGTGAAAAATAAATTAGCAGCTCGCATCAATAGGATGACGTTTACTGTAACGACCATTAATTAAAAAAATTGAAGTTAATTTATTATTTTCAAGTCAAAATGTTAACATTCGTCAAAAACGTTAATATTCTGGATAATCTGTGCATGTTTCACTAAATATTTCAACGTGGTTGACAATATCATATGGAATGCATACATTTATTCCTAATAATGTAAATGAAAATGACTTTCGTTTTATATGCTGCATAAATTTGTAAGTCAGAGAAAATTTTAGTTTATTACAGTAAAGTATTTATACTATTTAAGGGATTTTCTCAAAATTTTTCTTCCTTGAATTACTGATTTCAATACACATAACATATTCATTAAAGGTAATATTAGTACTATAAATAAATGGTTTGGAATCACAAACAACTGAAAATTTTAATTTGGATAGGCGACGCAGGATTTCTGAAATGCTAGTGACAAATATGTGACACGTATCTCGTTTCTCCCATCCATATTACGCCGCCGTCTAAGGATTGCAAGGATCAATTTCGTTTAATATGAAGCATACTACGATATTCAAAACAAAGGGTCGTGAAATGAAATCAAGATTCGAAACCATAGCGCATTTGGAAAGCCCATTTTTTTTAGCCTGACCATAACCCAAATATAAATTCTAATGCAAGCAAATTAATATAAAAATTGCAATAAAACTTTCTAAACCTGATGAATTTTATTGAAACAGGTATGAAATGAAATAACCGGGGAGTTTGTGAAATTCATATATAGGATGAAATCATTTTAATACAATTTATGGTGTTTTCCAATCGAAAAAAAAACCTTTTTATAATACTGAATTATATGATGCCTTAAATTCATTTCATTTAATTTTTTTTAAAAAAAAACTTTCTTTTATATATTAGAAAATAACATTTAATGACAGATTCCAGTAATATCCTAAAATAATTTTTTAAAATAACACTGAGACTTCGACATTTATATAAGTGGCGTTCGAGATCTGATTCCAATACAAAGACAGAGACGGATTAAGTTATTTGGAGGACCCTGGCGGTAAAAGGTTTGAGGCCCATGAATTCAAGAGTATAAACTAAAATAGTGAAAAGGTTCGTTAAACTTAAAATCTCGTAATAAAATTATAGCTATATAAAACTCAATTGCTCAAGAAAAAA
>BMAO01038013.1:0-30416 GCA_019973975.1 Trichonephila clavata | reverse complement strand
GGATTCCATCTTTCCGATTGTGTCTATAGTGCAGATGCCTGCACGGAAGGACCCGACACTTGCCATTGTTTTAATGTCTTTGACGCCCCCGAACACTATTTATCGTGAAACGCTTCAATCATGTCGTCGTACGGGACGGATCTTTACACTCGCTCGAATGTTTGACACGAGCTCACTGTCAATGTTGGAGACAGGGCCCCGTGGATCCTACTCTTTCTGCCACCTTGAAAGGCTTCCGGCGGGACCGGAGATGATGCCATCCATTTTGAAAGAACCCTCACAGGATCTTCCTCCTGTCTAGCCAATCCAAAAGCACTTTCTGCGCGTCGCTCTTCTCTCAAAAGCACGATTCGGACGCCTTTTTGCCTCATACGAGACAATGGAGTCTGACAAAGCCTTTCAAATCTACCTGGCCGAATACCACGAGGCCCATTTGGCCGAGTACATTACTTTTATGATGCAGTTTCGAGCCCAGTTACAGACTCTCACTCCGTCCGACGTCATTGCTCTTTCCCCCGTGGACCTGGGAGACCTTTTACGAAAAGTGTTGCCCCATCCCGAGCCCATCGACGACCTGCCCACCTTTGAATGTCTCACCTCTTCTGAACCTTCCGAACTTTACAGTGATTACCTCGAACAGCAGGCGGCCCAAGGCAAGGGGGCCTTTCTGCAAGCTCTGTGGACGGTCTTGGCCCTTCCCAAATTGTATCGATTGGCGTACAAGGCCTGGAGGCGACATGGACCTCAACCGTTGGCCCTTGGATTCTCTTGGCTCAAGCCGTCTTGGATGGCTGTTTTGCACTCAAATGGCCCGAAAGCGTCTTCCAAATACCCGAGACGTGTTCCATCTGTCTGAGTCCGATGCATTGGCCAGAAAAGACGCATTGTGGCCATGTATTTCACATGCGGTGTTTACTGCAACACCTGGAGGTGAGGAATACCTGTCCTCTCTGCAGGGCGCCCAACCCCATACGAGCAGCCTCGTAGAGGAGGGGGATTCCCCAGAAAAATGGGAGATGGATGACTGGAAAGGAGCATAGCTCGGGACCAGTCATTCATCTCCCATTTTTTTGGGCTACTCTCAGAGTCAAGGTTGGAAACGACAAGAAAAAAAACTCTGACACAATTGTTAGAACATTGTGCAAGACCAATAAAATGTGAAAGATGAAAAGCAAATCAGGGTGACATTTCATATAGTATAGAAATTGAGGGTTTGGAACAGCCATGGGAGAATGTTTGCTGGAGCTCGGGACCAGGAATCATTCTTCCATTGGGGGGGTTTGGAAACGACAAGAAAAAAAAACTCTGACACATTGATTCAGACTGTAGCTGGAACATTGTGTGTAAGATTCACAATGGAAGGTTGACACATTTTTTGAGACTGTGCCTGGAACATTGTGTAAGATTCACAATGGAAGGCTAATAAAATAAAATATCGCAAAAGCCAAAAAAAAGAATGTGAGGCAAGTTTAAAATATCTTTCAGGAGCTTGACAACCAAACTCTTGGCAGAGCTCAAAAAGTTTAAAACATTCTACCTCTCTAAAAAAAAAAAAAAAAAAAAAAAAAAAAAAAAAATTTTTTTTTTTTTTTTTTTTTTTTTTTTTTTTTTTTTTTTTTTTTTTTTTTTTTTTTTTTTTAGAGAGAAGCTTACATGATTTAGTTTCAAAGGTTTGCTAGTAAACTTGAAAGTTGAGAGATAGGTTGAACGAGGTCGAACAACTATTATCGTTACACTATTGTTTTTCCAACGCCATGTATTGAAAGAGATTCTATCCACTCTTTTTCCTTGCAACAAATTTTTCAATATTTTATTTTCAACTGACATGTTTTGTACTTTAGCGTTCAACTCATATTCTTTAGCGTTCAACTCATATTCTTTTGTTTTCCATTCATATTCTTTTATTTTCCATTCATATTCTTTTATTTTCAACTCGTCAAGTTCTTTTTTCAACACGTCTTTTTCCCTTTTCAACACGTCTTTTTCCCTTTGAATCAAATCTCTTTCCTAGGCTCCCTCCTCGACCTACACAATTTTATTATCGTATAGATTCAAATGCAGAGTTTCCTCGTAGCGCGGATACAAGGGAATCACACAATTTAAACATTTCCAGCCCGGATCGGACATTATACCATGGGTCCCGTACACGCTTGGCAGCCCAACATTTTTATTTCCCACAGTCATTTTTCTATTCCCCCTGGAAAGAGGGTACTGAGAAACGCAATACTATACGGGTGCAAGGGTCGATTGATGTGAAAATGAGACGCTTAAATTGTCAGGACCCTGGTCACACGAGGGTCCACTCACGTAGACGAGGGCCCCACGCCAAGAGGGCAACGTCGTGAGATGGCTCGCCTCCCATGTTCCAACAACACCCCTATTGGAATGATTCTCTGTCTTTTCTCGACATACCAACGTTGTAATGCCTACACTTTATAGGTCGTTGCTTTCCCCCAGCTTGACTAGTCTCATTGTCCCTCCCTCCATGACATGGGTCGTTGCCCAGCGGGACAAGTCTCCATTTCATTTGTCCCCTCATCCAGGATGAAACAATTTTTTGTCCTCGCGCCCCATATTTTTTTCAGAGGAAAAAATTTTCAATCAACACACCCCAAGGGACACGATTCTGACCTCCTTTCCAAAAAGGTCGTTTTCCATTTTCAATCATTTTTGGAAAGGGTCACGGTGCTCGACTATTTTTTCGACCGACTGTAGTATCATTATTTTATATATAAATACTTTGAATTCAAACAGTGCTAGTTTAAGCTCATTTCGAGCACTGGGTACAGAAGATCTACAATTTTTAATAACAAAAATTCAATACTTTTTTAAACTTGTCTTTGTGCAAAGTGCCTATAACACATGTTGATCTACTTTTTAGAAGTTATTATACAATATTAAGGGAATGTTTCATCAGAAAAGGTGCAATGATTTTCAGAAATTCAGTTTAATTATCCTCAGTTTTAAATGTATTTTTCTTCTTATTGAATTACATATAATTTATAAAAAATAGTATAATTTATCTATAAACAATAGATGGCTCCAAATACAAGTTAAACTTGTAAAATAGAAATTAGCATATTGGATTGAGTTAATATGAAAGTTTTTGAATAATAATAAATATTTTCCAATGATGAAAATGAATTGCAAAAAAGATAGAAAAAATTCAATCCAATATATATAAAAATGAATAGTAGCATAAAATTTCCATTCGCAATTTCTACTGGTTATGTATCTTGACCAGGTATTGTATGTGTAGTGCATGCAAACTAAAAACTTATTTGGAGAAATGTATTGACATTTTATTATTTGTTATCACTAATATGTATATAAAGTATCTTTTTATATATACTTATATTTACACTTAAAAAAATGGAAGATAAAAAAACATCAGACAAAGAGAGGGAAAAAAGATACAGAATTCTCACTCTGAAGTTAAAATGTGTGAAAATATATTTTTTTAGATTAAAATCATTATTATACATCAACAAGTTACTAAAGTTTATCACGAATAAATTGAGTTCCATTCTAATCAAAATCTCAGTTTCTACTCCTTATAAGCAAGATAATTAACTAATTATAGTATTAGTTTACCAGGAAAATCCTAAATTTCAAGAAACTTTTCAGTTTTCCAAATTATACTTGAGCAAAATATTAAATTACTTCAAAGTTTGTCAAAGAAATGCTAAATCAGTACTCATACCATTATTCCAAAATTTGTAACTTATGTATTAAACTGCCAAATAATTTTGCCAGGCAAAAACACATCAAGAACTTTAAAAAATTATATTATTATTATTACTGTGTTCATGAGCCATGATGCCTATGAGCAGGAACAGTTCCAGTTATTGGCTGTATATTGCAACAACATCCCACAGAATCAAATGTCTATACATAAAGCCATATTTGGCTTCATGATCCTAATTCTCAATAAATATACAACTGATGCAAGTACTCTTCTTGGGTCAATATTTGTAAGTAACTCAATGCAACAAATTTATTCAGGACTTATAAGCAGGATAATAATAATATAGTACATGAGTCTTTTATATTTATGTAAAAATAAATCTAATGATATAAAGCAAATGTAATCTATAATGATAAATCTTCTACAAATTGTGCAAATACCTATAAATGCTTATTTGTAATACATAGTAAAAAAATTTGTACATCTGTTTGATAGGTTTATGCCACAGTCAAACTCTGAAAAACAAATGTTCTGCTAATAGATACCACACAAATGCATTACAATTATTTTTGTAAAAGAATTATGGATTCAAAAATGACCTTTTTTATTTTGATCATGTAAGAGTGAGCAGGACTTTTATATTCCATATATGGACATAAACATATTCTGTTATACACACATTTTTATTAAAAAATTTTAATGCCTTAATTTATTATATCTGGAATTCAATTCTCGATAAATCATATCTTTTACCTAAAAGAGCGCAGGGAGTAGACTTTCAAAATGCTGCATAATTTTTTTACATGCTATTTTACAAATGTTAAATGATAATTTTGACTTCTAATGTTTGAAAATGGTACTTGATTCGCGTCATCAAGTATAAGCATTAATGAAGCTGTAGTAAATTAAAACCTTTTTCCATTTCTATAGTGAATGCTTCTCGAAAATATTTTTTTCTTTTTCCCTGTAATATTCTAAAATTATTAAGTAAAACAAATTTTTGATTTATATGTATGTATACTTGTTTTTGATATGCACGACATGTATGGTTACATATCAGATTTTTGCATCCTAATTTTAGATAATTAAATACTGAAGTACCTTTGTTAATTACTGTGAAGATGTGTAAAATTTAGATTAACTAAACATATGTTCTATTGTGTGTGTGTTAGACATACCTGGTCCTTAATTTTACCAAAAACATATCAATGGGTTGCAAAATATTATTTTGGGTGGACATTAAGGTATTTTCAATATTTAAAACATTGAATACACTAAAAAAATCTCTTGCAGTGAAACCGTTTAAGGTTTTCATATGCAAATCTCTATTTGCAATGAATTTATTTTTCTGTACAATATCCTTCTGCTTCTATTCTGTTTTGTAAAAGGCAAGCTTATCCAGGAAGAAATGGAAAGTGCTGGCTTTAATCAGAATGTAACGTTCGCTATCCTTGTATTAAAAGAATTCTTTTTAAATTTTACATCATTATGCATGTATATGTAACTATTCATGAATTTTAAGCTTATTAAGACGCAAAATAAAAATAATATGAAATTTAAAATGTCAGTTGTAGTATAGTAAAATTGATAAGTAGAAATTTTCTTTTATCATAAATGTTTTTTTTAATATTGGGAAAAGTTAATGCAATCAGTGTTTTAAAAATATAGATAGATACTTGCTTCTCAATTTCTATATGATCATGCTCTTCAGTATTGAACTGATTTATTCCCTGATTTCTGGAAAAATAGTGAAATATGAATCTCACAAATTATTAAAATATATTGTATGTTCTTCACCATACAGCATTATACGTTTATGGATGCATATTTTTTAAAGTACACATGAACTTCATTAATTTACTTGTATTTGTAGGTGTATTGTTCTGAAAATTACAAAACAATGACTTTGCTGAGCCAATTCAGTTTAAAATTCTTATCTAGGTGCTTGTTAATTTAGTGAAAATAATTATATAAAGAGATAAAAGAAAAAATGTAGGTGAGTTCAACTGCGTACTTTTTCATCAGTTAGAAAATCAGAATAGGTCCCAGAAGTAGTACCCTGGTTTGTTTTTTCGTGTCTGCAAAATTGAAATGCTTTGAAGTCGATGCATTTATCAACTATAAACAGTATGATAAAAATTCAAATGACTGCAGCATAGAAAATGTATAGATATATATTAGCATTATACACACAGTTAGGAAATGAAATGAACAAAGTTATGATGATATTTCTATAAATTAAAAAGTATTTTGTATTGCTACTAAATGGATGGCAAAATTTAAGATTGAGATTTTATTCCAATAAAATTTAACACAACAAAGTTCGTTATTTAGACAGTTCAGTTTCAAATTTTTGTCCATACTGCTTATAAAATTGTCGATAAAGTAACAAAAGCAAGTAATATAAAAAATAAGTCATTCCTTCTTAGGTAAGAATTTTATTTTAGTTATTTTTTGTCAAATAATTACAATTAATATATATAAATATGTGTATACATATGACAGAATCACAACATTAAGTGGAAATTAATTTTTTATTAATTATCATTAAAGTATTGCATTGCTATCCAAAACAAATGTGTTTCAAATTTCAGTTTAACTGAATGTTTTATTGGACACAAGTCGCCAAAATGGTCGCTATGTCGCCAAAAATGATGCCAACATAGATGTGTTTTTTTCCCTTAGAATAATTGTTTTATTAATTGTAATTAAATTACTGTATTGTCAACCAAAATAATCATGTACATAAAATTTCAGCTCAATCGAGCGCTTCAAAATGTATTTTACTAACGATTGAAAATTTGAACAACAAATAAATATTGAGAAAGTGTGAACTAATAGTAGGAATTGAAAAAAAAAACGTAGGTAATCAACTACATACTTAACAAATACAGAGCATTCAGAATAGATCACAGAAGTGGTACCCTGATCTGTGTATGTTTGCAAAATTAAAATTCTTCGAATTCGAAATGCTCAGAAAATATTTCAGGCTCTTTTTAAAACTTTAAAAATCGTCAGCGTATTTGATAAAAAAAAAAAAAAAAAATATTGAAAATGAAATAATTAAAAAGTACACACATTTCAGTCGAAATTTCTTTTGGAACAACTTCTTTCATTTGTTTTTGATAGTAGATGTAAATACGAAAATACTCAGTCGAATCAAACACGTGGCTATTTGTTTTGTATATCATCACGTGATTATGACGTCAGGTGTATCGAGTCCATTATTTCAATTTCAATATTTTTTTGTTTTTATCAAATACGCTTACGATATTTAAAGTTTTAAAAAGAGTCTGAAATATTTTCTGAGCATTTAGAATTCGAAGATTTTTAATTTTGCAAACATACACAGATCAGGGTATCACTACTGTGATCTATTATGAATGCTCTGAATTTGTTAAGTATGCAGTTGATTACCTTCTTTTTTTCAGTTCCTACTATTAGTTTACACTCTCTCCATATTTATTCATCTTATTCAAATTTTCAATCATTAGTAAAATACATTTTTAAAGCGCTCGATTGATCTGAAATTTAAAAACATGATTATTTTGAATGAAAATACAGAAATTTAATTTTAATTAATAAAAATTAATTGATTAAAACTAATTATTCAAAATTATAAATACATCCATGTTGGCATAATTTTTGGCGACATAGCGACCATTTTGGCAATTTGTGTCCAAAATTGTAAAGGTTTTTTCTCATGTTTTAAAACATGAAGTTGAACTGAAATTTTATATACACAATTGTTTTGGATAGCAATGCAAAATTTTAATGATAATTAATAAAAATTAATTGCCACTTAATGTTTTGATTCTGTAATATGTATACATATATTTATATTAATTGCAACTATTTGATAAAAAGTAACTAAAACAAAAATTTTCTTACCTAAGAAGGAATTGACTTTTTTTTTATATTACTTGTTTTTGTTACTTTAAGATTATTTTCGACAATTTTACAAGCACTATAGACAAAAATTTGAAACTGAACTGTCTTAATAAAGAAATTTGTTCTGTTAAATTTTATTGAAATAAAATCTCAATCTTAAATTTTGCCATCCATTTAGTAGCAATACAGAATACTTTTTAATTTATAGAAATATCTTCATAACTTTGTTTGTTTCATTTCCTAACTGTGTATATAACGTTAATATGTTATAAGTTTTCTATGCGGAAGTCATTAGAATTTTTATTGTACTGAATGTTGATAAATGTGTCGACTTTAAAGCATTTCAACTAAGCAGATACGAAAAAACAAACCAGGGTACTTCTTCTGTGACCAATTTTAATTGTTTTTAAACTGATGAGTAAATATGCAGTTGATCTCGCCTACATTTTTTTCTTTTATCCCTTTGTATAATTATTTTCACTAATTTAACAAGCATGATATATAAAAATTTGAAACTGAATTAGCTCAGCAAAGTCATTGTTTTGTAATTTTCAGAACAATACACTTACAAATACAAGTAAATGAACAAAGTTCATTTGTACTTTAAAAAATATGCATCAATAAATGTATAATGCTTGCTATATGGTGAAGAACGTACAATGTATTTTAATAATTTGTGGGATTCATATTTCATTATTTTTTTCAGAAAGTAGGGAATAAATCAGTTCAATTCTAAAGAGCATGATCATATAGAAATTGAGAAGCAAGTATCTATCTATATTCTTAAAATACTGATTGCATTAACTTTTCCCAATATTAAAAAAACAGTTATAATAAAAGAAAATTTCTACTTATCAATTTTACTATACTGACATTTTAAATTTCATGTTATTTTTATTTTACGTCCTTATAAGCTTAAAATTCATGAGTGGTTACATATACATGCATAATTATGTAAAAATTTTTAAAAAATTCTTTTAATACGGGGATAGCGAACGTTACGTTAGCCAGCACTTTCCATTCCTTCCTGGATAAGCTTGCCTTTTACAAAACAAAATAGAAGCAGAAGGATATTGTACAGAAAAATAAATTCATTGCAAATAGTGATTTGCATATGAAAACCTTAATAAAAGGTTTCTTTGCAAGATATTTTTTTAGTGTATTCAATGTTTTAAATATTGAAAATACCTTAATGTCCACCCAAAATAATATTTTGCAACCCATTGATATGTTTTTGGTAAAATTAAAGACAGGTATGTCCAACACATGCACAATAGAACATATATTTGGTTAATCTAAATTTTACTTATTTTACACATCTTCACAGAAATTAACGAGAGGTACTTCAGTATTTATCTAAAATTAGGATGCAAAAATAGGATATGTAACCATATATGTCGTATCAAAAACAAGTATACATACGTATAAATCAAAAATTTGTTTTACTTAATAATTTTAGAATATTACAGGGAAAAAGAAAAAACATTTTCGAGAAGCATTCACTATAGAAATGGAAAAATATTTTAATTTACTACAGCTTCATTAATGTTTACACTTGATGATGAATCAAGTACCATTTTTTAACATTAGAAGTCAAAATTATCATTTTACATATGTAAAATTACATGCAAAAAGAGTATGCAACATTTTGAAAGCCTACTCTCTGCGCTATTTTAGGTAAAAGATATGGTTTATCGAGAATTGAATTCCAAATCTGATAATAAATTAAGGCATTAATATTTTTTAATAAAAATGTGTGTATAATAGAATATGTTTATGTCCATATATGGATTATAAAAGTCCTGCTCCCTCTTACATGATCAAAATTTTTAAAAAGTCATTTTTGAATCCATAATTCTTTTACAAAAATAATAATAATAATTGTTATACATTTAAGTGGTATCTATCAGCAGAACATTTGTTTTTCAGAGTTTGACTGTGGTATTAACCTATCACAGAGATGTACAAATTTTTTTACTATGTATTACAAATAAGCATTTATATGTATTTGCACAATTTGTAGAAGATTTATTATTATAGATTAGATTTGCTTTATATCATTAGATTTATTTTTACATAAATATTAAAGTCTAAAAGACATGTATATTGATATTATCCTGCTTATAAGTCCTGAATAAATTTGTTACATTGAGTTACTTACAAATATTGACCCAAGAAGAGTACTTGCATCAATTGTATATTTATTCAGAATTAGGATCATGAAATCAAATATGGCTTTATGTATAGACATTTGATTCTGTGGGATGTTGTTGCAATATACAGCCAATAACTGGAACTGTTCCTGCTCATAGGCATCATAGCTCTTGAACGCATTAATAATAATAATATTTTTTAAAGTTCTTGATGCGTTTTTGCTTGGCAAAATTATTTGGCAAATTAATACATAAGTTCAAAATTTTTAAATGGTATGAGTACTGATTGAGCATTTCTTAGACAAACTTTGAAGTAATTTAATATTTTGCTCAAGTATAATTTAGGAAACTGAAAAGTTTCTTGAAATTTCGGGTTTTCCTGGTAAACTAATGCTATAATTAGTTAATTACCTTGCTTATAAGTAGTAGAAACTGTGATTTTGATTAGAATGGAACTCAATTTATTCATGATAAACTTTACTAACTTGTTGATGTATAATAATGATTTTAATCTTTAATAATATATTTTCACACGTTTAACTTCTGAGTGAGAATTTTGTATCTTTTTTCCCCTCTCTCTCTGATGTTTTTTTATCTTCCATTTTTTTTTAAGTGTGAATATAAATATATATAAAAAGATACTTTAGATACATATTAGTGATAACAAATAATAAAATGTCAATACATTTCTCCAAATAAGTTTTTAGTTAGCATGCCCTACACATACAATACCTGGTCAAGATACATAACCAGTAGAAATTGCGAATGGAAATTTTATGCAACTATTCATTTTTATATATATTGTATTGATTTTTTTCTTTTTTACAATTCATTATATTGTAAAAATAAAATTCATTTTCATCATGGATAAATATTTATTATTATTCAAAAACTTTCATATTAAGTCGATCCAATATTCTAATTTTTTTTTTACAAGTTTAACTTATATTTTTGAGCCATCTATTGCTAATAGATAAATTATACTATTTTTATAAATTATATGTAATTAAATAAGAAGAAAAATACATTTAAAACTGAGAATAATTAAATTGAGTTTTTTAAAATATTTGCGCCTTTTCTGATGAAACATTCCCTTAATATTGTATAATAATTTTTAAAAAGTAGATCAACATGTTATAGGCACTTATAGAAAAGCAAGTTTAAAAAAGTATTGAATTTGTTTTTAAAAATTGAGGACCTTCTGTACCCAGTGCTCGAAATGAGCTTAAACCAGCACGGTTTGAAACACAAAGTATTTATGTATAAAATAATGATACTAACTTTAGCTATAAAAATCACCAGGTTTGTAAAAAAAAAAATTTCAGGTTTAAATTGGGGCACAGTTTAGCAAGTTTGAGTTTTATTGCACAACTTTAAAGTACTAAAATATAGTACGACAATATATTATCATGTAGTTAAGTACATCATGGGAATATTCCGTTTTATCTGCAATACTTTAATTCAGAAGTCTAATTGCAGTATTAACTGAGGGTGATTTTTAGATACATCATTTTCAGTAGTGTCCATCTCTTCGAAATATTGTTTCTCAGAGCAACCTGAGAATGTTTGGGCCAAAAAGAAAAAAATTAATGATAAAGCTTCCAAGTTATATAAACTATTTTTAAAACAAATATTAACCTTGAAAATAATCTTAATTAAGTAACTATGAGAACTCAAAACATTATCAAGCAGAAATGCTTTTAGTAATGAGAACTGAAATAATTAACCATTTCACACTGCAAGAGTTGATTGGGCTCAAAAGTATTTTTAATTCAATTTAAGAGTGGAAAACTGCTTTAAAATGAAACTGAAACCAAAACCTAAGCTCTTCAAATATCTTTAAAACTAATTTATTATCAAATCTAAAATTTGGTGGCAAGCTTCTCAATGATATGGGCCATAAGAAAATGTCAAAATTGTTTTTGAAATGTTTAGCGCATTGTGTGGCCTTAAAATAGTATGATTTGTACCAATTCATAATGAAGCCTTTAAAGATATGTTGTAAAATAATAACATTTATCACTTTGATAGTCTTAATAATTATCACCTACAAATGTTTGAAATTTTTTTTATAAATCATTGTCCCCATGAAAAAAAAACGAATCATACTAAAATATGGGATTAATTTTAGAAATTGTTTGAAACATGATAAATTATTTTCATAAAATTTTTTACATTTTGGAGCATACAAAATTTTTGTTAGCTAGTTTAAATTAGTAATTAAAATTATTTAACTTGCATCATTTATCAACATTTAATTTTAATATTACATGATTTTATACAAGTGAAGCATGTGAAAATTTTATTTTTTTAACTAAGAAATTCATTGCAATTTAAAAAATGCATTTTCATATTCTTTTGAAAGACTATCAGTGACATTGCTTCATTATGCATTTATGAAGAGTATTTTTTACTAAGATGTATTCCAAAAGAGTATTTTTGGGGTCAGTTTCAATCTTTATTTGCATTAATATGGATATATAAAATTGAAACATTGTTATTGTATATTAATTTTTTAAACAACTGTTCTATAAAAATTCCCGAGACATAGTAAGATTTTTCGAAATATATGATGAATCTGTAATGAAATAACACATTTGCCAGCTTTGATTGTCTGACTTTACTTAGTAATTATCATTTACAAAGGTTTGAAATTTCTGTTAGAAATTTCCCTTTAGACTGTTTTCAAAGTTTAAAAAAGAAAATACTCTTGCACTATTAAGTTAAAGAAAAGAATCATGTTAATACATAATTTTTAGGAACAATGATTAAATTTTATTGGATTATTCTTTATTACAAATAATTTCTTATGAGTTATTGAATTGCATATAAATTGTCTAATTGATGTAAAGCAAACAAATATTTCCTTACAATTTTAAAACATAAAAGAATTATTAACATTAAAAACTTTGATGTCCTAATAATAATACTGAAATGAATTTTCAAGAACAGCAAAAAGGAAACTTTATATGAATATTAGAAAATAACAGTTAAATTCACAAGCTTTTTTGTAATTACAAGAAGTTTCTATGTAAAAAAATATAATCAATGTCACAAATTCGGTAAGAAATAAATACCTGCGCTTACAAAGAATGGGTCAGGAGCAATGAAAACTTAAAACAATCCTTAGAAACGCCCCAACGCTAGAATTCACAAAATCCAAGAAGGTCTTCACAGCACTCAGACACAACTAACAGTGTCTAGAAATACAAATAGGCAATATATTCAGGTAACGGTTATACATTTACATGGAATCTCTATTATCCAATCATCATAATAAGTTGATTAACAGTCTTTGGTCCTATTCAACAGCCGAAGTATTAACTAATCGCTCTTGCTGACAGAAGACAAAACAATGTTTTGTTTTGGCGAGTCACTCCCTATTTACAGTCTGCACGAATTTTTCTCTGAAAAACTCGCTTACATGATGATTCGCAATATTAGTAGATTTATCCAATTTCAAGAAGCAATTTGTTCAAAAGAGCGTTGCATAATTTTTTAATCACAATATGGCTGGCACTAATAAAAAATAATTACTAAACCTAAAAGTATACAAAAATTCGAAGCCAAAGGATAGAAGTATAAACTAAACATAAATCTAATACTATAAACTAAAACTATATATATATTTGGTCACAATACAAAAACTAAAAGAGTAGAAAATATATTAAAACTATTTTGAAGTACTAAAAAGAATTTAAAGAATATAAAATAATAATGTTTGCAAATTCGAAAGTTAGCGCGCAACCACAAGTGTCATACGATCAACTGTTATTTGTTTACATGATTGCACGTTGTTAATCACGTGATTATGGCCACGATCGCAGCGCCCTCTAGTGATGAATCGACCCCATTATAACTCTTATTTGGAAGATTCAAAATGAATAATGTTCTGGGTTTCGTATAGTTTGAAACTCTTATTCAATTCCAGATAAATATAGAAGGAAATTCTTCTCAGAATTAAAATGTTTCTATTACTTCAGTTGGTATATTTCTGATGATAAATATTTTTTTATATATTTCATAAGTTATATATATCATTGTGAAAAAATATTTGTGCTCCATCTAAAATTTCATACTTAGGACATGTCATTTTATTATCATAAAATAAATATAGATTTAAAAAAAGAGAAACCTTTTTTTATGGAGTTTTTTTACAACATACAGTTGCACTAGATCTATTTTTTGAGAATGATATATTCAGTATGTTAATATCTGCGAAAATTTCAGTTTAAAACATCGAGTTTTATTCTAAGTAACGTCATTTTTTATTTAATCTGAAATAATCAAAATATTTTAAAATAAATAATATTTTGAATGCAATAAAATGAACATTATTTTCACATAACTAAATCGGAAAATATTTGATGGAAATATGGCAAATTTGATTGGACTGACATTGTAAGATCTACACTGCTGGCCACCGTAAATGCAACACCAAGAAAGACAAGAGATAGCACAACAAAATTTATTTTGTAGATAACATGTTGACCAAGTATCAAATGATTAAATCTATAGACTTCTGTGAAGTGTGGTTCCTGCCAGAATCAGTAGCCAGAGTAGATCACTGTTGGAGATCACCGCTGCCACACGCCTCGGCATTGATTCAAAGAGACTTTGGATGTGTTCTTGGGGTACAGCAGACCAAGCAGCTTCCACACGATGCCAAAGTTGATCTGGTGAGGCAGCTGGGGTGTAATCTGGGTCAATCGTTGAGCAACCATGGACCATATGTTTTCTATCGGCGAAAGATCCGGAGAGCGAGCCGGCCAGGGAAGCAATTCAATCTGGTGATTGACGAAGAACCTTTGGACAATGCGTGCCACGTGTGGTCGCGCATTATCCTTTTGAAATATGGCTGTGGCCAAGCCCTGAAGGTAAGGAAGGACAACTGGCTCCAACACCTCGGAGATGTAGCGCTGACTGTTTAGAGTACCGGCAATGCGTACTAGAGGAGTGCGAGAGTGATATCCAATACCGCCCCATACCATAACACTCGGTGCAGGACCAGTGTGGTGGTGCATAACGCAGCAGTTCAGCCTCCTCTCTCCACGGAGTCTCCAGACTCGAATCCGACCACCGTGGTGTTGCAGACAGATGCGTGACTCGTCAGTAAAGACAACTTCATTCCATTCTGCCACCCACATCCTTTTTTTATCGCACCATTGGTGGCGGAGACGCCTGTGGTTCTGCGTCAAGGGTAGACCAAGCAATGGACGTTTTGCGGACAGTCCAATCTTCTGTAAACGGCGTCGAATGGTACGCGCAGACACTGAATGATGCGTTACAGACTCAATATGCTGTGCTATGGTTCGTGATGTTACTGAGTGATCCGTCACTGCAATGCGCACAATTTTCCTGTCCTCACATGAAGTGGTGCACTGAGGTGGATGCGATCGACCGCGTCGATCCGTCGTACCATCCTGCATCCAACGGTCACATATCCGCATTACAGTTGCTTGGTTTCGTCCAACACGACTACCGATTTCCCTGAAAGATAATCCACAATCTCGGTAGGCCACTATTCTTCCGCTGTCGAACTCGGATACTTGATCAAAAGCTGATAGTTGTTTTCTACGAGACATAACTGATCGTTTTTTCAAAAAACCACAAGAAAAACACAACTGCCGAACTTGAAATCGTCGAAATCTCCAGGCCTTAAATAGCGCTTTGAGGTGGCGCCACAGGCGTGTGTGATGTGTGTCTGCGCTGAAATTCTAATCATTTGCATATCTCACCTCTGCTAATGCATGTTCTAAATTTCATGTTATTTGCGTGCTTCCTTCAGGGTGTTACATTTACGGTGGCCAGCAGTGTATAAAAGCATCACGTGTCATTTATACAGATAAGCCGATGATTTTCCTGCCAAAAAAAGTAACCTTTTCGAAAATTGAAGAGACTAGATGTACAGTATAAAATAATGTACAGGCCTACTGTAGGTTTTTAAGATAGATATTTATTAAAGCAGTAGAGGTTACGTGATGCTTTAAGTACTACATCGGAATTGCGTCCTTTTACAAGTTTACATAATATAAATAAGATTTAATACTCGTAGCGCCATCTATTAAGTAGACTAACAACTAATATCTAATATGCCCTTTCCGACCAAAACATTGAGTTCAACGAATACAATTACGACAACAAAAACGTATCTAAACTGTTTTACAAGGTTATAGTTTTACTTTAAAATTTTTAGTTAAATTTAACTCTTAGATTAACTATTAAACTAAAATATGTTTGTCAGACTTCATTCAATTGTCTATATACCGAACAGGCTTCACTATATTTCTAGAAGACTTTCGTAACACAGGATTGCTCTGCTCCCTATAGTTTTCAATTGGAACTTGTAATCGTTGGTTAATATTGCTTCTGTTTATTTTAGGTGATGCATTTATTTGACTGTCTGCAGAATCGTTTGGAATTCTAGAAATTTCAGTAATATCACTGTTATAGAGATCTTCTACAGTTCTTGACGAACTTGGATTATCATCCTCAGTGTAATCTTGTTGAATGTGAAATCTGTTTCTCCTTACAACACCTCCATCCTCTCCTTTTATTATATATGAGTGAGGTTGAGGACCTACTTGAACTATGGCTCCTTGCTTCCAATGTTCTTTCATTTTATGTTTAAGCCATACTTTAGCATTTTGATGTAGCACAGGCAACACTGTTGCATGCTTGTTAGTATATTCGTTTTGAATGATCTACTTTTTCCTTAAAGCTTCTTTTGTTCTTTCAACGTCAAATTTAGGTTTTAATTGGCTTGAATGTGATGACAGGAAGGTTCTTAGCTTTCTTCCCATTAATAGTTCAGCTGGTGATGGCATGTCTTTTTCCGGTTGTATCCTTTAGTCATGCAACAGAACATGCAAATCTTTTCCCTCTTCTTCAGCTTTAGTAAGATAATTTATTACTGTTTGCACTGCTCTCTCTATTAGTCCATTGTCTCTAGGAAAATGAGGTGGTGTAACATAATAAATAATACCCCATTCTTGAAAGAAATTCATCATCAAATTTGAGTTAAAGGGTGGTCCACCATCATTCAAAAGGTCTTCTGGTATTCCATGTGTTGTATAAATGGATTTCATAACTGTAATGACAGATTTAGCTGCTGCACTGTTAAGTAGTTTCAGTTCAATATCCTTGGACAAATCATTAGCAGATGTTTGCGTTTTTAGCAAAAGAAATCCCATGCAACTTTTTGCAATGGTCTGCCCGGAATCTCTTGGATTGATAAGAATTTCCTTTTGGTTTTCTTTTTGAGATTTCTGGCAGATTTTGCATTTGGTCATATTTTCCTTGACATCTCTATTTAAATTATTACAATCAAAATATTCCCTGGCTTTTATTTTACTGGAAACTACACCCTTGTGTGACACGTGCAATAGTTTCAATATTTCTTTTCTATATAATACGGGTGACACTAATCGTTGTCGTCTGCAAATATTTCCTTCTTTTGTGGAATATAATTCTTTGCAATGCCATTAAGGTTGTGCAGTTATTTTGGTTTTCTTTTTAATGACCAGCCATTATTAATGTGAAACAACACATCTGGCATTTCAGGATAACCTGTTGTCATCCTTGCTATTTTCTCCCACTTAGTTGGTGTGGCCACGGTAGCCTAGAGGTCATAGTATCGGATCGTGGCTGGCACGTCATGAGTTTGAGCCCGGTACCACTGAAAACCCGCCATATATGGGAGAGATGTATGTTAAATCTGTCGAGACCTCAAATTCCCTCACGTTGGTTTAGTGGGGGTGGTTAGCAGAGGAGGTGCGAGCTCAGGCATTGTCCTCGTGACTTGACAATGGTTCAAAATTTTGAGGTACGTCGCCAAAAGCCCTAGTGTAACTGAACAGTGCGACGTTAATATATATATTCCCTCACTCACCCACTTAGTTGGTGAAGCTTGTGTTAACAGATTTATCCTCACAGTGGCCTCCTGGCCTAGAACATTATGAAAATTATCAGTGGTTGATTGTGCTCTTGATAGGGCATCTGCTATAACACTGGGTTCTTTCCTGTGACATCTTCCAACTGAATGTTATACTTATTGAGTCGAAATAACATACGTTGAAGACGAGGAGATATTGTATCGTATAGTTTCTTACTAAGTCCCAGTATTGGCTTGTAATCTATCTGGACCGGGACAATCCTTCCATAAGTATAATAGTTGAAATGCTCAAACCCATATATCGCAGCCATTACCTCCTTTTCAATTTGAGCATAACGTTGTTGTGTCCGCATTAATGATCCATAGCCATAGGCTACCGGCTAACCTTTTTGAAGAAGCACAGCTCCGAGTCCATTTTTACTAGCGTCAACAGAAACAGTTACTGCCTTGTTTTTGTCAAAATATTTCAAAGAGGGATATTTCCTTATGGCTCTTGTTTTATAATTTTAAAATCTCTCTCTGGGTTTGTATCCCAGATCCACACAGAATTTTTTTTAGAAGCTGCCTTAGATTATGCGTTAAATTTGATAGGTGTGATGTAAATTTTGCTAGATATGTTACCATACCTAGAAATCTTTGCAAATCTTTGAAATTAGGTGTTGCAAACTCTTCAATGACTCTAATTTTCTTGTTTTAATTGCTTCATCTGACAAAACATAATCCAGATAGTTAACTGAAGTTTGTGATAGCTGCGTTTTCAATGCATTAATTTTTTTAATTGGCTTTTCTTGCTTTCAAGAGTGTTCGACGTAATAATCTGCAGTGTTCTTTCCGCAGTAGATGAACTTAGTGCAATATCATCATCTTCCTCATAAATTTCATCCATTGCCTTTCGAAATTCTTCAGGAACAGAGTGCAGGTCAAATGGCAATACTAAAAATCTGTACCGCTCCCAAGGTGTTCAAAATGTGATTACATATGAAGATTCTTCATTTAATGATAACTGCCAAAAACCATTTTTTTGCATCTAGAATATTAAACACTTTACCACCTTGCAACTTTGTAACGAGTGCATCTGCAGTAGGGATTTGGTAAGGATATATTTGAATAGCTTCATTTAGTGACCTGGGATCAAGACAAATCCTTAATTTCTTAGGGGAGTTGATTACAACCATTTTGCTCTCTCACTGAGTTGGCTCTTCAACTTTGCTATGCCTGCTTCTACCATATTATTTAGTTCTTCTGTAACTTTGTTATGTATAGCAAGAGGCAATTTACAGCGGGGGTTGCTACATGAGGAACAGAGTTTTCTTTTAATTTAATTTTTACATTTCTTAAAAGTTTTCCAGTACCAGTAAAAACATCAGTAAATTCTTTCAGAATTAGTTCTGGAGTTTCAATAGGGCTTTTATATATCATATTCAATCTCTGGATCATCCCTAATTCTCTACAGGTTTAAGGCCTAAAATTGAACATGAGTTTAAACTTGTTACTAAAAATTTATAAGTCTAGCACTGACCTAGAATTGGAACTCTGTTATCACTGTAGTCAAGCACAGCAGTTTTGAAATGTTTTACTGCAGGCTTTTCTTCCCATTTTAAGAGTTCTGACTTAGGTATTGCGTTCACTTGAGACCCAGTATCCAGTTTAAACATTACAGCATTTTTATTTACTAAAATAGTTTTATACCACACACAGTTGGTTTCTTTCGTGTCCAGTTCATTTACTGACTTTAGTTCCCCAATGTAAATAATCTCAGAATTCTCACAATTTTCTTCAATAGCATTCACTCTCTTTCCCTCTTCGAGCAGCCACGTTTTTCTGTTTATTTCTTTGAGTTCTGCACATTTTTGCCCAGTAATTTCTTGCATCAGAATTTCGGCATTTTGTTCCGTATGGCGGACATTTCTTCTTCTCAAGAAGTATTCCACATTGCTTGCAATTAACCTCCCTTTTCTGATTATTTTTGCATTGATTCCGATAATTTTTAAAATTCTTTAAAGCATTCACTGAAAGTTTTTCGTTTATAACTGATGCTTGTATCTTACTGTTCTCAGCGGTTTCATTCCCTAACTACTTCCTGTAGTGTTTTGGCCTTTTTACTGGTTTCTCTGATCAATCTTTCCTCTAGTGCTTTATCTAATAATCCTTGAATTATTTTATCACGTAACATGAGGTCCTGCGACTCTCCATAATTGCATTCAACAACAGCATCACAAAGCTTAGAATAACAGTCCGTAATTTTTTCTCCCTGTTCCTGTTTTTCTTGAACCTAAAAGAAGCAAAATTTCGTTTTGATAATCCAGAAAAATATTTATCAAATTCCTGAAGCACTTGTTGCAGAATCACGCCCTTACAACCATCGTTAAGCATTAGGTCGAAAGCTCGTAGCTGTTTTTACAAGCTTTTATTTAACTTACAACAGCGTTTCACAAACTGTGGGGCTCATTCCCCGGGAGGGGGGCGATAACCCAACAAGGGGGGGGGGCGTGAGCATATCGAAAATAAAAGATTTTTTTAAAAAATAACTGGAATGGAAAGTAAAACAAAATACTTTTTCTGATATTTTTTTTAAAAAACACATTTACACTGATGTAATTTATTTTTTTCATCTGGCGATATTACTTCATCAAAAATAAAAGCTTCAATCTTTGATCTTATAAGCAAATAAAAAAGCATTTTGTTTGAATTGCTGTAATTCCATGATCAGATATTTTTTATTGCATATCTTTTTAAAGCTAAAATACGACTCTTTCTGAGAAAAACATAACCCACAGATCCAGAATCAATAAAAATTTTAGGAAGATAAAAAATTCATCACTGCTATTATTATTTAAATACTGTATATTAGCCGTAAGAAAAAAAACAAGATATCAATCATTGGCATGGTCAAGTAATTTTAGCGCGTTTTTCATATGTTGTATTTGTAGGAAAATTCGGGAAAACTATGGGAAAATTTAAATATGATTCGGCTCATCTAGGGCACAAATGCGACTGAATGCCGAAAACCCGAGGTCAATTTGTTGCTTATTGGCTGAGAAAAAGGTACGACAAAATATGGAACGAAGACGAAATTTGCGTCCTAATAGCGCTTTTGTTCCTCTACGTGAAAAACGCACTAAAAAGGAAGAATTGATTCCCTTTTCATCCCTGATCAAGCAAGGGAAGAACCTGCTGAAAGAAATAATGCATATTACTCATGATAGTGAAAGTTAATTTCAGAAAAGCGATGAACATGAAACGAAAGGAAAATTTTCAAGTGCTTCTTAAAGAACTCCATCAACTAAAATATGAAGCCATAAGTGTATCACGACACACTGTGCCCTGTCAAAAAGACACAAGCAAGAAAAAGTTCAACATGCTATTTTTCCATCATCAAAAGACAGTAAAACTACAATAACTTGAACAAAATATGACAGTTTTGTCTGCAAATAACATTCCTGTAATATTAGTGAAAAGTGTCTGTGATTTGTGTCATTTATTAAGGTCATGCACATTTGAATCATTTTATTGGATTTTTTCTCAAATTGTCAAAGAAAATTTGAAAAGTCTTTGAAAGTAGGTAAGTTTTTTTTCTCTTAATTAAATTATTCACTAAAATTACGATTTTTACGGTGTACACTAAAAATAATTATAAAAAAAGGTATTAGGGTGACTGAGTCACCCGCACGACCATTAACGTTGGTATCGAGTGCGTGCCTGATCCCGGATTAAGACATTTTGAAGCCTTCATGCTTTAAATATTGAAGGTAACAATTATTCTTCATCGAAATTTTATATTATTTTTCATTATTTAAAATTAATTTTAAATGCTAATTCTGTGAGGCTTAAAATTACAGTTCATTCAAAACTATTTACAAGAAGACCATTCATTTAAAAAAATCATTTTACATTTTTGTATACATTATAGTACACTTTGTTTTATTCTCCTTGCAATTAAGCAATAATATCATGAATAATGTTTTATTTTTTTAAAAATGAACTCTTGCAAAGAGCGGATACTTCAGCCAGTATACTTTTAATGTATCAATACTGCACAAGGTATTTTTAACTAATTTATTAATACTAAATTAAGAGCAAGTTTAATAATAATTAGTGACTTCCATGGGCTCTTCTTACAGAGCAAAATTGGCTTAGTATTAGAAATTGACCATTTGAGTTATTTTTTTATATTTAGCTGAGATCTATACTTTGTCTTCAAAGCAGCCAGCGCAGAAAATCCGGTTTTACAAAGATAGGATGTTGAAAATGGGGTAGTATAGTACATGAAATGCTTTTGTTTTCACTGTAGAAAGTTCATCATTCACCTCTGCCCAAAATTCAAAGAGCGATTTATTACAAAAATGACTTTCAATTTCGCCTCTGGATGTAAAATCTACGAAGATTTCTTCTTTGGCCGTTGAGAGCCCTTCTGAAGTATTTTGAAATGGATCCCGAACCCATTCGTAATTTTCTATCAAGCTGTCCTCAGCAAGAAAATACTTTTTTACAATTTTTTGCCAGCATGGTTAAATGATTTTCAAAACAACTGTCACATGTTCTTCGTTTTTTTAAGTTTTCCCACATAACATACAGGGGCTTTTTGTTCTCCATTTACTTCAGTAATGATAAATCAAAAATTTAAGTACTCTTCAGAATATTTCCTTGATTTAATTTTCGGAACCATGCACGTCTGTATACTTGTTGATACTTTATTATTATCGAATGTTCGCTTACGACTTAAAAGTGTATCTATGATTATGTTTTATAATCTTCTGCCGTAAATACCTAATACTCTGAATTATAATTAACGCACGCGTGCAAATTATAAAATGCACATTCAAGATAGATTCGGTAGCTATAGAAGTATCCACTCGACTAAAATTGACTGGAATTGTACGAGGTACAGCATTTTTACATGTTTTGCGTAGACGTCCGATAGGTTGCCCAGACTCACGCAAACGTTCGCGAGAATGCCAGAAGGGATGGTCATGATAGAGAGCAACATATTAGACCAGGGGTACTCAACCTTTTTTTCTGCCGGGCCGCATACATATGTTATCTATTTCACACGGCTGCAACATGAGGATAAATGGAGGGGGAGGGGGCAGAAATGCTTTAAGATTCAGATAACATAAAAAATTTAAAATGTGGATATTGATCAAAATTGTTTCCTCCTATTTTGCTTTTTTGAATTATCAGTGGTGGCGCTAGACCACGCGTGGACGTCGGCGAAATTAGGGTCCGCGAGGCCTTTTTTCCCAGTCAAGGAAACGTTAAATTACATAAAGCCGAATTATAGTTAAACTAATGTATGAGTAAACGAGATTTATTGCCAATCAAACGATGACAAAAATTACACAAATAGAAATTAAAATAGACGAACTGAATAACTAAATTTTAAATAATTAAAAACTTTGCGAGGCCCCCTCAACAGCGAGGCCGTCGGCGGTTGCCGACGTCGCTGACGCCTAACGCCGCCACTGATTATTATTTTTTTTAATTTTTTACTTTCGTTGCTGAATTTTTTCTTAATGGAAAGTATTTAAGACTATTCTTCCACAATTTCTGCATCAGTAAACGGTTTCATCTGATAACCAATGAAAACACCAATTTCATAGAGTGCCCTTGTTATCGCTGAGGCATAACAACTGACAAATATATATATTATATATATATCTCCTGGAGTAAGCTTTGTGAGCAGAAGTTTTAAAATCTTTTTGGAAGAATCCTTTTACTGGGTAATTCTTTTGATATTTTTCTGCTTAAACATTTTGGAGAATTTTTGCTTAATAGTAGTCGGTTGTTCTTTCATATTTATATGAGATTTTTTATACTTTGGATTTTTTATATTTTGGATTTTGTATACTTTAAATTTCTATTTATTTTATTTTGTCTTTCCTACCGAGTTGCAAAGGGGAAGGTTGGCGCCTTCAAACTAGTTTAACCCACTTATTCGGTCCTAAGTCCGAAATTGCATTTTGACTCGTTAGGTTCTTATTTGTATTTCATTAGATTTGATCTTAATTTTTTTCCCTGTTATGTTCTATTTTTTATATAAATTTTTTCCATATATATATATATTTGTTGTTATAAAGTTTATTTAAGAAAGCCTATTTATCATCTCTTGAAAGAGAACTTCGAGGAAAAGTGTCATTGAACGATTCCTGTTTATTCGTGTTTTTTGAAATACACTTTCGTGACCAATCAAACAATTACTGAACCATGCTTACTTTTCACCACAAAGTAGTCAATTTCTCAATCGTCTTGAAACAACTTATTTTCTTCGAATTTATTTTTCACTTGCAAGATATGAAAGATAGTTCAACATTAGTTCCACTCATAAAATGGTCGCTACTCCACTGTTGTCTATTATCACTAACCAGAAAAAAAATCAATTCGCATCCATACGACATCGACAGCAAAAAGCAAAATTTATATATTCGATTTTTTAACAAAGAATTTTTCACCAAATTTTCAAAAATAAATAAAGGAATTTCTCAGAGCAATGGGTTATGACCGGGCCACTTAAAAAGGTCCGGTGGGCCGCAGGTTGAGTATTGCTGGACAATTTTTCTAATGACATTTGTACTTTTAGAAAGGGATGATGGAGGAAATAAATCTTTAATTAAATATCATTTTGCAATCTGTTCCAATTTATAAATTAGAGAAACAAAAACAACATAATAGTTATCCTATTACTTAAAAGTAATTTACTTAAAATATATATTATTTTAAAGTAACAACATAATTTCATAAGTTTCTTTTTAATTTGAACGGTTTATAATTAAGCTCGAATTGTAGCTTTAGCGTCAAAGTGCATTATTATTGCATTCAATACATAATTATAGCATAAGGGGGGCGCGATAAAAATTATGATTGAGAATTGTGTCGCCAGTATTGAAAGTTTGAGAAGCACTGCCTTAAGGAATAATACATGAGAAGTAATACGAATGTTATTTAAAAGAATACTTTTCATAATATCATAACATTTTAAGCTTGATAAAGCACCTATGTTCTTTTGAAATAAAAATGTAAAAACTACGCAATGAATATTCACATTCATTACATAAAATAATAAATAATATTCATTCTACGTAATGAATATTTTTAAAAAGCTTCACAATGATCATCAAGATCATGTAAAGCTAAAGTAAACGAGGAAAACTTAAAATTTTTTATCAAAGTTTCAATTCTTCATAAGGAATTAATTTTTTTAAAATTAAAATTATAAGAAAATGATTGGCATAAAGAATTATACAGGTGTCATGTCTATGTTGTATTATAAACCATAAATGAATGAAAATGTTTTTTTAATGCTAAAAACTGTCACTTAAAAAAAATTAAGAAATTACTGCTCTATTTTATTTTTGATATACATATATACGCTTGACGTCATTAGTCCACTCATATTAGGGTTTCACTGCAGAATGAGAGATAATAAGCTGAAAACTTGTAAGGACCTTTATTTTGTCACTCTAAATGTTGTCTCAAAAGTCTCATAAAATCTCGTGTCCGCGTCTTAAAGGTAAAAAAAATCGGTTGTTTGCAAATATCTCGTATCCTATGGCTTTAATGCTATTGATCTATATTATAAATATTGTAGAGAATAATGTTTTCTATAACTTTAATTGAAACATTTTTTTATACATCAAACCGTTTTTTAGATAGAGGGCGCTAAACTATCTACAGCATAACGCAAGGTCAACCGTTAGTTACATGATATAATACGCCGTATACAATCTATAAATCTTAAAAATATATATATTTACAAACATTTGGCATTTTTACAAGCTTTTATTTAACTTATGTATATGTATGTATGTATGTGTGTGTGTGTGTGTGTGTGTGTGTGTGTGTGTGTGTGTGTGTGTGTGTGTGTGTGTACACACGTTTAGTTTGGATGACAATGCATGTTTTGACCATTTATATTCCGATATTGATATTAATTAAAAAGATATTAATTAAAAACATTAAACTAGTTTGGGGCGCCAACTTTGATATATCTGCATTGTTGTAATAATGTTATTTTTACAACAATGACAAAAGTTGGCGTCGAAAAATCGGTTTTCAGCCAAACTAAAATTTCATAACGTTGCGCTATTGACTGTATTTATTAACTTTGTCTAAAAAATAATTACATTCCTACAACGTAAAAACAATCTAATTTCTACAACGTATGCAATTTTTTACAAATTTCTATCTATTTTCTTGGATTTAAATTCAAAACAAAAATGTAGAGCTATTTTTCAAGTAGATTGGTTCATTGTATACCTTTCTCAACTCTGCCAAGTTAAACTGAGATGGAGTATTGTAGAAATTCTTTAAAAAAATTTATCTAACTTTAATCTATGAAACCCACACAAAAAATAATTACAGAATCGGAAGGATCATTTTTTTTTATATATCTTACCCATCAAAAAGGAATCCGAAAGGAAAACAATAAGAGAAAAATATTACCCAGAAATGCAATGTATTTTCAATTAAAGAAATAATTTTATAATAAAATGAATGAATTTTTTAAAGAAATTTTCTAATTTTAAGCCTACAAGTAATTTAAATATACCTCATTTTTCACCAGTAATCTAAACACACACTACGACGTGTGTCATTAAATTTAATTACAAATAGAATCTGTTAATTTTATTTGAGTTTTTTTGTTTGAAATATTACGGCAATTTTGTTTATCTAGATGAGTTAGGTACATTGTAAAACCAGCTCTAGGTTATTGATATCCATAAAATGTGCCAAAAGTAAATAATTTGCAAAATGCCCTGGAATATTTTAAAAATAAGGAGAGAAAAAAATCGAATCTGAGAAGAAAAATTTCGTTAAATAGGAAATGCACTTCGCTATTTGGAGTTATTTTACGAAGAAAAGAGTAATATATGCTTGGTTCCAGGAAAAAGTTCTTAAAATAGAGAAATTCCCAAAATAGAGATTCGTTACATGGAGGTTTGACTGTATAAAAATAATGTGATGGTTAATTATTTTTTCAAAATCAAGTTTCTAAAGATGACCTGAGCAATTAAAAAAAATAGATTCTCTTACGTAGGAGATATTCAATGTCCAGCAAAATATTATCATTAGTTGATAAAACTTTCTTTTTTGATTACAACATGCGTTTTGAATCTTAAGCATTTTATTGATTAATACAAATATTTAAATGCCTTTTGAATTTTTTTAATAAATAACTAGATTTTTCTTCTAATATGTTAGAGAAATATATCTCTTACCTTCAAAATATTTCAAATAAATAACATGTTCTATAAGATTTTTCAAAAAATAGTCAAAATTTTAATTAAACATTTAATAACTTCGTCATTTATTAAGATAATTTCACGAAACCTTTTTTCGTGTGTAGAACAATATTACCCAAGATCTGCACGAAGATTGACAAAATTACGGATTTAAAAAAAATTGTGTTTTTCGTCTAATACCCTTCTTGCGAGAATTGATTCAGCTAAATCAGAGATGGTGAACCAGCGTTGAATGAGTTGAACAGGCTGAGAAACCTGTCCAGCGATAACTAAAAAGTAAAAAATAAATTAAAAGTAAAAAAACTTTTTTAAGAACAAGCTTTTATTTAAACGTTCTAAAAAGAATAAAATAAACTTTTCCTTTAAAACTTTTTTTACTATCAACTTATAACGTCATTACACAATTTATATGATATAAAAGCTTGTCGCGAGATTTACCTGTGTAGATAAACAAGTAAAATAAATAACTTTACCTCAATGATTTTAATTTTTAAAAATTCAAACTAAGTAAATACGAGTACTTAAATCTCGCGACAAGCTTTTATATCATATAAATTGTGTAATGACGTTATAAGTTGATAGTAAAAAAAGTTTTAAAGGAAAAGTTTATTTTATTCTTTTTAGAACGTTTAAATAAAAGCTTGTTTTTAAAAAGGTTTTTTTAATTTTAATTTATTTATAAATTATTACATTACATTTATTAATAGTTTTCATTAAGCAAGTATATATTTCTCTTTTATAACACTTACATGTCCGCGTAGTTCAAAAGTTGTTGACAGATATAAATATGCTTAAGGTATTTTTTAATTATATTCTATTATTATATATACTAATTACATTTAAAGTAGTGAAAAAATAAAGTAATTTTAATTATATTTTTATTTAGAGAGAGAGAGAGAGAGAGAGAGAAATATCGTTTTATATAATTATTACAATTAAAATTAGGATGCGTGAAGGGTTTCACAAAAATTTATTAATAAGACGATCATGAATGTTATTTTTCTTTCTTCCTCTTCTTTTTCATTGTCTTCCAGTCACTCGAAAATTTCCAATTCAATCTCATTATTTTCGTTGTGAAGGGTATTTGTCTACAAATCTAGAAGGATTTCGGGATCAAAAGTACAATCTCCATCAAGATCGTACTCATATCGTGAAGCATAGAAGCAAGCTTGCCCATTATACTGGCCACAAGCTAAAGAACATTGCAACCCCGATTTTCTACATCCACAGCGTGAACCACAACCATTTTACAGTTGTAAAATATTGTATTGAGTAATTCATCTGGAGCATGCGGTAGTATGGCGTAATCGATCCCAAGAATTCATTCCGCAGAATCCAACCACATTCCTGGGGTTCTAAATCATTCCCTAACCAAATTTGAACTTGATAATATACACTGCTGATGTGTTGATGAGCCTCTGTACTTATTGGTGGAAGAATGGATAACTGCACGGTATATTAATTGATTTTATGACTTGATGAATTGAGTGTAACGAAGATTATGAATTCTATGTTTCTATTTTTTAAAAAATGCAGATTTTGTGTCATAGCCACTAAATTCGTGCAGAAATAAGATGTGCTTTTTGCAATGAGGATATGTATCAAAACTTTTGGAAGAGTATTTTTGAGTTTTAACATTCCATTTGCCAATTTTTTTAAAGAATACTTCTTCTATATGTGCTTGAATACGTCCAATCAAAATGACGAGCAAATCAATATCTTCTACTATGACGACAGTCCTGTGAAGTTCCGATTCTTCAATAGCTGTTTCTACGATAAGAACATCTGCGCCATCTCTGGCCTGTTTTGTCGTGATATCAACAATTTCTAATTTTTCAATCAGCATGTTAATAAAAATATTTTATTACATTGATTCGACGAAAATTTCACTTGGCTAATTGATACGATCATTGTTTCGTCGAAACAAACTTCATTCGATTTTGATAAAGCAGCAGTTCTTAGTTGTCCCATTGCTATTATGTTTTTGCTATAGGCCGAGTATCCATCAAATACAACTGCAATTTTAGAATCATAATGTTTTTGGAAATATTTTACATATTTATCTAAAATTTTAGAAAAGGTATCATCTTTACTCCATAAGACACGATGCAGAAGAAACCTACCATCGATAATGTATGTTACATTATTTTCATTGAAGTCGAAATCGACAGGAGTCATATTGTCATATAATGTCGCTTTCGTAGTTTTTCACATGCTATAGTTATCAAATAAAGGAGATGGATATGGACATAGTTCATATTGGTGATATTCTTGAAGATTACATTCAAACTGTTTGCTTTCAGTTATTCTTTGGTAGAGTAACAATTGATCAATTGAAACTCTACAACCTTTAATTTTGATAGATTTGTTGACAATCGAAAGCGGTAAAACCTTATCGGATCGTTTTAACTGTATTGCATTAAATTTTAAACCAGTTATCTTTACCATTGATTTTAATCCGATTTCATGGACTTTGTGACAGTTAATTTGATAATTTCCAACCATTACAGAAGCTAAAGATACCAATTGTTCCATATTTAGAAAGGGATTATGAAGTGTAAACCATTCAACTAGTTTACTTACATCAGTATTATCTCTTTTTACTCTTGAATCCTTAGCATTAGCGTGTTGTTAAGTAGAGTTTAAAGAAATGGTATAAAACTTCTCAATCTCCTCATAAATTGTACATGCAGCGTACATAGCAAATACCCATTTACTTAAAACACTTTCTTGCATACTTATACCACGAGATACTCCCCCTTCTGTCTTCATAGAATTCCTTAGACTTTGTTCGACAACCATATCTGTCCATATACCAGAATTAAATTTCTCTATTTGTTTCACAGTGAGAAATCCCTTTTTAAAGTTCCTAAAAGTCTGTCCATCCATTGAATCGATCATATCTTGAAGATATAAATGTGCAGACTTCGCATCAAAAAATGACTACTAGCATGAAAATACGGCAGCATTCTTCGTACAACATTAAGATCTTATTTGAAAAGTCCCAGTCTTTCAGCGCGAATGAAGTCGAGTGCTATTGATACCATTTCGAAATATTGTACCCATAATTGTGCTGTAGGACATCGAGCTTTTAATTCATTTTGTTTATTCTGAAATGGATCAATAAATAAGTTTGAGTTACCTACACACCCTTCAACACCTTCATAGGAAACATTTTGGCAATTGATTTGTTTAGTTAACTCATTTAACACACAATCTTCAATCTTCATGTCTTCGAAGATCATCATTGATGATGCAAGTCGTAATAATCTATATGACCTCTGATACTTCTTGAATAAACGTGACCATTCAACATTTCATCGACTGAATTTGTAGCATATATTTTACCTAGAGCTTCTTTGTGAGTCCACTTCCGTCCATTATATATCCTATGGATCCAAGAAAGGACATGAACATATGTGAAATCCTCCTAATTTAACAACTATCTTACAAAATTCTGAGTTAACATCTGACGCAGCAACTATTTCACGAGTTTTAAAGTAGAGAGTTTGATCAAAAGTAATTAAACACGTTTTTTGGCCATGTAACTT